>JAQFZT010001460.1:0-15111 GCA_034696325.1 Camisiidae sp.
TTTAATCATAAATTTTTAGCTATAAAAAACCAAATGAATTTCTATTTTGAAATTAAGTGATTATTAGAGTTTAAAACTCATTAATCTCTCGCAGGATTTTTATCAAGTTTTTCTTAATCTTATTATGATATCAGACGACATCAAATTCATATAAAACAGTAGCTTAAGTACTGTAAAGTAATTCCTATTCCAAACTAATGTCAATTTAGTTTTTCATAAAATTTTAATGTTAAATGAGGAAGAAATTGACCTATTTAACATTTTGAAAATTGTTCAAATATATCATTTCTTCAGTTGCATTCAAGTTTAGATTAGTTTATACAGCATTAGGTCAACCGTCCGCAACCTGTTGAAATGAGTATATTTTTCTCTCTTCATTCAAAGATGTGTTTCAATAGAAAATCGCTTCAATTCTTATAATAATTATAATTCAACTCTATTTTATTTTCGTGAATATATAAAAAAAAGTAATAATTTTGCTCGATTTGAATATATATTCACAATTAATTTATTGTTTTGAAAAAATAATTTGGACTCTTGAAGAATTCAGTTGTTATATTGATTCAAATTCTATATTTATTACACGCTTATAATGTATTCGCGCAGATATTTGTAAGAAAACCAAATAATTTGTTGTAATTGAAAGAATAGGCTGTGAAGAAAAATAAATTACTTGATTATATTTATGATTATAGAAATTATTGTAAAGTTTACATGAATTATATTAGACTTTGTGATAGCTCTTATTGACCAGCAATAAAACCCAATTTTCAATCCTCCGAGTCTTTCAACATATTTTTGTAATTTTAGTTTTGTTAATAAAGGAATTTTTGTTGACTTCAAGAATATACTATTCAATAATACATATGATTCGTGAGCCTTAAATCAATTGATAGATTAATTTTTGTAAGTTTTGTTTTTTATAAATATTTTTCAATACCTCTGTAGAAACCTCTGCAGCTGAAAGAAAAGTACTGACAAAACAAACGACAAATGTTATGGTAAATGAACCAAAGAATAGTTTCAGAAATAAGGCTAAATGACTAAAGAATGCCAAATAAATTATAAGTAATACCATTGATGTGTATAGAAATACATCTAAAAATATTGTTTTGCCCCAAAACTTATCAAATTGACGAACAGTTACACAGATTCTGTTGTGTTCTTCTAGTATTTGTAGCAATTCATCCATACGATGATTGTATTTATTTTTGTGAAACATTTGCAATAATTTGTTGACGTAATTGAATCTTAATTTAATGTAATGACACATTTGGTGGAAAACTAGAGTAATACTCATACAGTGAGGGATTATTAACCAACACCAGAAACAGAATCCGAGATAAGAGGGTATGCCATACATTAGTAGAGAATTTTCAGGCCATTTATCCAGAAACTGAAAGCCGATGACCAGTATTATCAATAATATAGATTGCCATTGAATTAAATGAGCCAATAGTACCACTCGACATAAGCGATGCCAATACTTCTCCGCAATCGGATCAGTCAGAAATATTTCATTGGGATGTAATTCACCTGATTTTTGGGTAAAAGTATCATTTTTACATTAATTAATTCATATAATTATTTAAAGAGTTCATGTCTTATTTCAACAAAAAAATATAAAAATTTTCTAGTTTTTTAACCTTTTGTTAACTGTGATATTTTCAACCAAATGAGTTGACTTGTATTTTCATTAACCCAATAGTAGAGTGTTATCAGAAGGGATTTCAATGTTATTGCTGTCCAGAATAAATGAAAATAAAATCTTGGAATCATTTCCATGAAAATGACTGCAACGTCTCCGATATAGATAAGTAGAATTGACTTGTCGTCGATTAACATTGTTATGAATAGTTTGATAAGATAATAAAACAGAAACAAAATTGTAAATATTTGATAGAATTTACTAAAAGTTCTTGTCCGAATCCGATTATCATTTCTATATTCACCAGATAGTAATCCCCACGACATCAACAAAGAATCCAATTTGACAATTGGCGGACTCGGTTTCAAAGAATTCAATGAAAGTGATGCTGATTTAGCGTTTAAAGCATAAGTAAGAGTTGTTCTGAGAGAACTTGAGTTTTGTGACATTTTTTAAAAATTTATGATAAAATCTCTAGAGTTTCTTCAAAAGTGACTATTTCTTATATAATCTTTTAGTTTTAGGTAAAACTATTTCATAGCAATTTTTTTCTTTAGCAAAATTTAAATGATAACAGAAAAATCATTTATTCTTTCGAAATATCAATCAAAATGATAATGGGTTTGACTTTCATAATACTAGTAATGATTATTGAATACATATTTGCATACAGTATATGTGCAATGCATGCAATTTTCATCATCTTTTTGTCCTTAAGATTTTCGTTTTATCTGTCTTTAAATTTAAATGATATCAGAAACGATTATTCATTCTTTCGAAATATTTATCAATATGATAACCGTTTGACTTTTATAAGTTAATGGTTTATTAGATGTGTTTGCATTTAGCTATTAACGTTTGAAAATTGAAAATTGTTACTGAGATTTTATTTTCAAAAAAAACTAAATCACCTATTTTGAATTTAAGTTACACAATTTGAGAGTGTTATTTAAATATAATTTTAAAATTATTAAATCACTGATAGCATTTCTTTATCCGCCATTATTCGACTTTTTGTTTAGAGACCTCAAATTAGAGTCTGGAAATTCTTTTTCGGTAAATAAGCAAACAATATATTGAAAAATACAAAATACTTTTAAATTTGACAGTTTTAGGAATTACGACATCTTAAATTCAAAATAATTACATTTCCGTAGCCGACATTGCCATGAATCAAGAAATAATTGTCCAAAACTAGAATGATCTTAGATCTAGTTAATTAAAGTCCATGAATAAGCCCTACCACACATAAGTCCCACTAAAAAGTGATTCGAGTATTTGACATTCGATTGAGCTGATACTAAACTTTTATTTTAAGAGAAATACTAGATTTTATGGTTGAACTTATTTTTTTTGGGACTTCAATAAAACATATCCTATCTTTTAGCTTTTGAACTACTTGAATACCATTTGTGAAAAAATTTGAGATATTCGAGTTTGAAAGTAAAAAATTCAAAGTCTATCAAATTCTTCTAAAAATTCTCAACTTTAAAACTACAGGAGATAAAATTTTTATGTTTTCATAAACAGTAATCATAAATACATCAATATGATTGACTAAAATTTCATGGTCATCGAAGGTCACTATTGAAGTTTAAATATGCTTTTTCATGAAAAATCGAGTTTGAAGTGCCAAAACACTCTTTGATTACCGACGTATTTAATGTGGAAGAAATTGTCAGGCCTAGGATCAATATAGTTGCAAACAGGTTGCAATATAGTTGTGAAATTAAAATTTGAAAAGTTTCTTTACTGGATTCTTTGGGGTAAAGTTCATGAAAAGAGTATTTAAACTACTATAATGACCATTGATGACCTTAAACTTTTAGTCAATCATATTAACAAATTTATGGTTATTTTTATGGAAAGATTATAATTTTATCGTTTTGATAGTTTTAAAGTTAAGAATTTTTGACTATATTTATAGTTATATATATTTAAAGTTGAAATATTTTTAGACTTTCAAACTCAAATACCTCGAATACTGCTCGTTAGATTTTTCCACAAGTGGTATTTAAATGACCCTTAGTTCAAGGGCTAAAAGATGATATATATTTTATTGTACAATTAACTCCCGTTATAGTGAAGTAGGATATAGTGAACCATTTTTTCTTCTTCTAATGAGTAGAGCTAACGCTAAAAAACTTCAGTTATACTGAACGCTCATTATTGTGAACGAATTTTGCTTGCAATAGAGTTTTTACTATAACGGGAGTCAACTGTAGTATTTCTCGTAAATTTATAAAATTGTAATATCAGCTCAATCGAATGTCAAATACTCGAATCACTTGTTAGTGGGGTCTATGTGTCGTGGGGTTTATGCGTGAGCAGTACGATATGTGTTTAATTTTTGAATAGACTAAGTATAGAATTTCTCTCGAAAGTAATGTTTAACAAAGTAAAAAACTTTTAAATATCAGAAAGAAACACATTATTTCTTTTCAGTAACGAATGCTTATTAATTGTCTCTGCGGTTGCCAGACGTACAGATTTGAAGATCTCTGTACAGATCACAGATGAGACGTTAAAGTGTACAGATCACGACATTTGATAATAAATTTTATTCCTATTATTAAGCTTTCAATAGAATCAATATAAACTTTAATAATTGCTTTGAATATAATTTTAAGATAATTATTTAATTGTATATTGGAATAAAACGAATCATTGAATCTTTGAAAAGCATTTAGTAATTTACATTAGACCTGTATAAAGTCGCCAAATCTCCGGCCCGAACCCGCCCGACTGCTCTGGCTCGCCGATCCGAACCCGAAAAAGCCCAACTTTTCGAGTCAAGCCCGAGCCGCCCGAAACCGATGTACACCGCTAATTTACATTGAATTGTTGTTCAATCAATGATTATAATAAAAAAAACAATTATTCATTTATAACTTGAAAATTATTTTCAATGTTATTTGTTTTGAGTCAACAGTGGAATAAAGCTATTTGTAAGAACAGACTATAATTCTTTGAATTCGAAAGAAAAGGTGAAATTTACTTTAATTATTAATAAGAAGCTAATTTTTTTTCTATTCATGCAATTAATCAAATTATGTGGTTATCAATAATTCGTAAATTTTCTCAAAAACATTTTGCTATCACTATTAGAATTAGTAAATGTTATTGAATGTCCACTCTATCAAAATCCCTATAGTGATATTATAGATAGTAGTTGATCCATGTAACTTTTAGCTTCTAGTTATTCAACACTAAAACTGAAATTTTCTAAATTTTGTATAAGGGTACCCCTTTGATTATTTTTGCACAGATCTGAAATCTGTCAACGTATATATATTTTATTTTAACGAAATATTCTCGATTCATTGACCCGTAACTGCATAAACTACATGTGAAAATTCAATTAAATATTAAGTATGTTAATTTATTTTAAATAACCATCAAAATTACAATCAACCTTAATAACTAGCTTACACTAGGGTTGAAAATATTTAAATCAATTTTATAATTCAGAATAAACAGGGCTAAAACGATGAAAAATGCTAAATATATATATTGTTTGCTAAAGTTACTGAAGTAAACAAATCCTAAATCTCAAAATATTGAAGAATCGAATTGATAGTTATCATAAAAAGAAAAAAAAACCTAAAAAACCTTGAGATGATAGATCAACCCTACATAAGAGGTGGCTTCGCTTTTCTATTCTAACATATTATACTGTATATTAAGGTTTTTATTGACTTCAAGGCTTTTATATTGATGATAATTTGTCTGTATATCTGTGTTGATATAATAAGTATTTCTTATAGACTTGTGCAGCAACTTATAAACAACAGCTATTCTAAACATTTATATTGAATAAATAAAATTAAATATTTTTAAATATTTACTAAAAGATTATTTGAGAATAAGTGATCAAACTTGATATTTTTCACTTTATAGAGACAATGGATTTAATAACTTTGGATTTGAAAAACTGTGTCATAACTGTTTTGATTGGATTAACAACTTATTATTTGGTGAAGTTTTATATGAGAGTTGCCTCTTATCCTCCCGGACCCATACCTTTGCCCATTATTGGAAATATTTTGAGTGAGTTAAAAACAAATTTTTCAATTCTAATTGTTTAAATTTAATTTAAAATTTTTAACAATGAGATCACTACATTTTTACCTGCATGTTGACATAGAGATGATTAAACATGTAGCGAGAGTAATGCCTAAAATGTGAAGGCTGTGTTCTTTTCTCAAGTGTTTAGTCTGATGCAATTACATTCACAGTTGTTTGCAGAACTGAATAGCACGGTTTTTAATGATTTTCCGTACCTTAACTTTGATTATTTTTGATCAAATTTTTATGAGTGAAGTGTTGGCTGATAAGAAGATTTTGGTTAAGAGGCATCAATCGCTAACCCACCGCCTACCAATGGATATAGGTCATTTGCTTAGCAAAACCAGGTAATAATTTTTGAATTCTGATGAATACAATTTAAAATATACAAAAAATGAGTGAATACGTATATTTTTATTAAGCTGAAAAAATCTTAAACTTGTAGTGACAGCACTACAAACTTCAAAATTTAGAATTTTTGATGAACCATAACATCGTTATTTTTATATGGTATCAAATTGAAGCTTTTTAGGAGGTCTTTCAAATTTTTAATGTCATATTTAAATTTGAAATTGAATTAATATTTTGATACCTATAAACCTTAAAGTATATTTCCATTTTTCAGTTGTATTTTCACTAAATTTTTGTCCTTATTTTTCATTCTACAAATCATGATTAAAATTGAAGCAAAAATACAATTGAAAAATGGAAATATACTTTAAGGTTTATAGGTATCAAAATATTAATTCAATTTAAATATGATCTAATCTTCTTACCAGCCAACACTTCATTCATAAAAAATTTGATCAAAAATAATCAAAGTTAAGGTACAGAAAATCATCAAAAACAATGCATATTCAGTTTTGCAAACGACTGTACAGAAGGAGACACTGAAATGGTTCATAGCTAGTAGAATAAGTGATGGAGAGACACTTTTTTACATTACTCCATTTTGCATCTCTATTAGCCAACATTAATAAGCCATCGCCTGTACAATAATGAAAGCTTGATATCTTAAAATTTTGAATAGTGTTACGCGGAACTAAAGAGCACACAGCCTATGAGTTAGCAAAACTAAGGCATAAATATGGACCAGTTGTAACATTCTGGGTGGGAAACATGCCTATTGTCATTATTTATGATTATGATTTGGCCAAAGATGCTTTCAAGCAAAATGCATTTAGTGGAAGACCAGATTCATTTTTCGGTAATCAAACCTTTACAAATTCATGTTTGAAGAGAAACACAAAGCGAAGTTATTAATGAAAATTTTTTGTATTCTTTGACATAAAGGTAAGCTTTTCTCAAACGACAAGTCCACTGATGTAATAATGGAAGATTATGGACATCGTTGGGAAGCTTTGAGAAGAGTCGCACATTCGGCTGTGAGGTGTGTATTATTTTCTTAAATGTATTCTTCAGTGATAAAAACATCAGAATGAAATCGAATTTCAGGAAATATGCGGTTACAGACAAATTGGCTTATTTGGTCAGTGAAGTAGTAGACGAAACTGTGACTCTTATTAAAGAAAAAGAGGGAACTAATAAACCGTTCAATATATTTGACTATAATTACAGAATGTTTCTGAATATTCTCGCAGAATCTGGTTTTGGGAAAAGGTATAAACTAGTGGTCGGTATCGGGTCTCGATCGAAATCGAAGGTACCCGAAAGAAATTGCAAACACTTAATGTTTTTTATGTTTAAATATTACGAAACATTAAGAATTAAACGATTTAATGCTCTTAAAATTTAAGTTTTTAATGTTTTTAAAAATTCGAGAAATCGAGACTCGAAACCAAGACTCGAAGGGAAAAAATTTCGAGACTAGAAAACCTGATTTCTCGAAAATACCGACCACTAGTATAAACACGTAGAAAATCATAATTTTAATCCTAACACTTGATTCTGTTTCAGATACAAAGATCCTGAAGATCCTGAATATAAAGAGTTCAAATATTTTTTCTTTGACTTCCAAAAAGAAAATGGACCAATTGTTGGGATATTAGAGTTTATGCCATTCATGAGAATATTTTATAGAACAACAATTAAAAAAATATTTAATACTATGGATAAAGTTGTAATTAATATGAAAAATAAGTATACAAATCATTACAAAGACTTTAATGATACAGTTATCCGAGATTTTTGTGATGCACTCATATCTGCAAAAAATGAAGCTTTGAATGAAGGAAAAGAGTCGGCTCCATATCTAACTGATGAAAATCTGTCTAAAGTCGTTTTTGATCTATTTCTAGGTAAACCTTTATTTTTAATTATTGAAATTTTTTATTTATGGCTTAAAATTATAGGAATGATTAATTTTTTGAATGCGTACAGAGTATACTTCTTTCATAAAAATGTTTAGAATATAGTGAATTTATTTTTGGAGTTTTATTTCTAGTATCTGTGAGGGGAAGCCATTATTATGAATGTCTATAGATATGGATAGAAAAACTGTTCCCTTTAGCTTTTCACTTCAACATTTATGGAAAAGTGTTTATGCTTAGGGATTCATTCATTAAAATCATTACTTTCAAAATATGAACAAATCTTGTCAGTTCATGAGCTTTAAGAGTTTAAATGAAAAATTAATTTTAAACTTGAAGAATAATAAAGCTTTTCAATTATCGAAGTTCTCAATACAGTACTTTAAATGAGAACTTTTCATTATAACATTATATAAGCTGATTGTATAAAGTTAAGTGCTTCTTTGGTACTTCAACTTATGACAACAAAATGTAAATTATGACATTACAACAATCAGTAAATGCTTCATAGAATTAAGCTCTTATTTCAATAATAGACTCAAAACTTCGGAAAATCGATGAAACAGTTTACTCTCAAAAGCCCAACAAATAAAAACCCAAAATATAGGTCAAAAAATAAAAGCCCAACAAATAAAAGCCAAAATATAAAAGCCAAAAAAGTAAAAGTCCAACAAGTAAGCCAAAAAATAAAAGCCCAACAAATAAAAGCCCAAATTTAAAAGCCCAAAAAGTAAAAGCCAAAAAAATAAGAGCCCAACAAATAAAAGCCCAACAAAAGACCACTAACAAAAATACTGACAAATAAAATTTGAAGGAATACTATCAAGGATTATCATCCAAATTCATGTGTTGAGAATTTGCATTACGGTTAATGTTTCAATACAATGGTTCATTCAAATAATGCTCAAATAGAATAGTTATTTTCTCTATAATTGAAATCTATTTATAAGACAATTAATGTTTTATTGAGAATTTTCTTCAAAAAAAAAAGTTTATTTTGAGTGTTTATTGAATTATTACAGGCTCTTGTGAATTTTGAGATTTTAGTTGTTATGTTTTTTTGTTGGAGTTTTATGTGTTGGGCTTTTATTTTTTAGGCTTCATTGTTGGGATTTCGTGTTTTGGGCTTTGGGAGGACACCGATGAAACTACACTTTATGAAATTATAAAATCTAATTAAATTTATGTTTAAATGGTCATATGTTAGCTGGAATAGATACATCACACAACACACTCAAATGGATAATACTATTATTGGCTAATTTTCCTGAATATCAGAAAAGAATGCGAGAAGAAATTGATTCATTAATTGGGGAACGAATGCCAGTACAAGACGATAGAAATATTTGTCATTATGTCAATGCATTTATTTCTGAAGCTATGAGATTTAGATCAATTGCTCCAATGGGTGTCTTTCATAAAAATGTGGTTAAGACTAAAATCGGTAAAAGCTTTGAAAATTTCTTAAGACTTTCTTTTTGAAAATATTTAAGACTTTCTACTTTAACAAAAGGTGATATAAATTTACCATCGAATACAACAGTATTCATACATTTACACTGCATAATGAATGACCCAAAACATTGGAAAAATCCTGAGAGCTTCAGACCCGACAGGTTTTTAGAGAATGACAAATATCTGACATCACGTCCAAACGCATTCATACCTTTCGGAACTGGACGTCGTATGTGTTTGGGTGAGAAGTTAGCCATTAATGATGTGTTTTTAGTTTTGGTACGACTTCTACAATCAACAAATGGATATGAGATAGCACTAGAAGGTGGTCCTGGAAGTTCTCATTTAGAGCCTGACACTACACAATCTGATTCGGCAGCTCCTAAAGCATACAACATTTTACTCAAAAAATAAATTAATTATAAAAACTGTTTAACATAAGTCTAAATCTAATTTCTAACTAAATAATTCAATTCAATCATTTAAAATATTTCTAGATAATTATTACAATTAATTGATATCTTTTCCTTATAAAATAAAAAGTTTCTGAGTTAATCCAAATAAATCTTTAATATTGTCAATCATTACTGTATTTTCATTTTTATTTCATTTTCAGTAGTGGTCTGTATTTTCGAGAAAGTGTGTCTCAAGTTTTGAAAAATTATTTGCTTCGAATCTCTACTATTTCTTTATTTAAAAATTAAGAAATTAATTTTTTAACGCATTCAAGCATTTAAAAATTTTGTGTTAAAAAAACTTGTCATTGAATTATAGTACATGAATTTAATTGTCTTAAATAATTTCGTAATGATAGTATTGTTTTGTTGTTAAATTGTTTAACTGTATTATAAGAAATTATTTTATTAAGATTTTATTTGCAATCAATTAATTCAAGCTCTAATTCAGTTGCTTCTGAAGCTATTCCTAAGGATTGTGATGATAATGATGTAGACAGTGATAGTCATATAGAATTGATTGTAATTATTTTTTTGAGAATAAAACCTAATTTACAGTATTTTACGTAAATTACACTCAAATCATAATTTACGCGTAAAATACCAACGTTAGTTTTAACAATATTGAGATCAATTCTCGAATTTTCCCTTAAAAATGCACTTTTTTAAGGGACCATTTTATAAACAGAGTAACTGAATGTATATGAAATATGCAAATATGTATATTGAAAAAGAAAATGAGTTTCAATGTATGCAATGATTATAAAACCCCTTCAAATTTATTGGCGATTTTTATCATAATGTTTTGACTATAAATAATAGTACAGTTTCTCCAAACATATTGTGAAATATTTTGTATTCATTTATATCTCAAAACGTAAACAAATGTTATGTTTTGTTTACACAATAGTATTATATAATCATTGTTTTGACAGAAAAACTATTGAAAAACATTTTTAGTCAAAACATTAGTTTTAATTTAAATTAAAGTATTTATTGTCTCAAATCATATGTAAATATAATAGAAATGGAGAATGAATTGAAAATATGTGAGAATATAGTTATCGAGACTTCAAATAATGATAATAAAAATTATAATATAATTAAACAAAACTTAAAAATACGTCAATTATTATTGAGTTTGGAGTTAATTAAAGATAAATTAATTATTATTTTAGATAATTATAAGTGTTGTGAAAGTTGTGAACAAATTAATAAAAATATTAATTATAATAATAGAGAAGAAGTCAATCAATTGATACTTAATTATAATGTTATGAAAGATATTGACTTCAAATCGGATCTCAATTTTGATAATAAAAGTGAAAAAACTATTATTCAAAATGAAGATAATTCTCAATTAATTACTCAACAGTTCAATCACTTCAATGAGGAATGGATTCAAGGATTAGATAATAATAAATGCGATAAAAATCAAACTAAAAGTAAACCGAAAATAATTAATAATAAAAAGTTTAGAAATAAACTGAAGATAAATGAGAATAAAGTCAAACGAAGAAGAGGTCGACCGAAAAAAGTGAGAACTAATGACATGAAAAATAGTGATAAAAAGAATGGTAATGAAAGTGAAGAAAATAGTGAAGATATGGTGACAATTAATGACAATAAAGCAGACAATAAGTCATACGTCTGTGAATGGCCTCTTTGTTGTCGAAATGTAAGGCAAAGATCCAAAGTTTAAATACAAAACTCATGTTTTTTATTATTCAAAAGTTTATTAAGAAATCAGAATTAGTTAAACACCGATTCAGTCATTCATCTGATAAGCCCTTCGCTTGTGATTGGATTGGATGTAGTTTTCGATCGACGAGGTATTCAATTGTCTTAATCGTTCATTATTTAAGTCTTTTATTAATTAATTCATGTTTAGTATGCATCACATCCGTAACCACAAGAACTCTCATACAGGGCAACGACCGTTCACTTGTTTATGGCCGGGTTTGTCATCTTTTTCTTCATTTAAAACTACTTTACTCTTCATTATTATTTATTATTTTATATATATTTTCAAAGGTTGTGATAAAACTTATTTGACATCAGTTTTGTTGAATCGACACATGAAAAGGTATGACACATAATATATTGTATTTTTTGGTTTCAATAATTGATTTCTGTTTTGAAGATTTCACTCATCAGAAGCCAAAAAGTTTTACTGCGATTGGACGGGATGTCAATACTCATCACATGACAGTAATTAATAAAACATAATAAAACTTGTGTTTATTGAAATTGCATTTATTTTGATAGGCTTTGTAATCAAATTACATAAAGGGTTTCATAGAGGAGAGCGTCTCTACTCGTGTGATTGGCCCGGATGTGAAAAAAGGTCCCAAATCTGACTCGAAAGATCAAAATTAATACAAATAATTATAATTCATTTGTATAATAGGTTCCCAACAAAGAGTTCACTCAATCAACACAACGATATTCACAACGGATTCAAACGATGTATTAATAAAAATGTTTTTATTGACGTTTTACTGAATCGAAAGTTTTTAATAAGTTTTGAATTGCTGTTCTGTTTTGTAGACTCATGTGATTGGCCGGGATGTGAGTTCAGGACCGCTTATATATTCGAAAGACAACGCCATAAGAGGACACATACGGGCGAAAAGCCATACAAGTGTTCGTGGCCTTCATGTGAATCAGCGTTCAGTGAAGCGCATCATTTGAAGTCACATCAGTTGAAACACACAGGAGAGAGACCTTATAGTTGTGAATACATTGATATCAATACTAATATGAGTTGTGAACGAAAGTTTCAGTCGAGACAAGCGATGCGTTTTCACATGGAAAGAGTCCACAAAAAATAAATTATTCACTAATACTAATACCGGTACAACTTTTTTAGACACATTTTTTAAATATAAATTATTTATTTTATTTTCTTTTAAACTTTTTTGACATAAATTAATATAATTATTGATAAATGTAATAATGAATTGATTCCTTACTCTTAATAATAATCATGTATTGAAACGTAATTTATTTACTATTTATTAAAGTTTATGATTTAAATATGAAATAAAAATAGAGGAAAATGTAATAAAAGTAATGAAAAATTATAATAAATTTGTTTAACCAAAATATTCAAAGCAAATAATAAGTTCACTAATAGTTAAAAAGTTATGAGAAAAATAAAACAATAAGTTCTTCATCAGTGATAACATTAGACATTAAAAATGGATATAAAATGTGTATATATTTTATAAGTTTGTCTATAAATGGTTTCTAATTTGAAGGCTTTAACTCTTTTTACTCTTTAGGTTTAAAAAGTTATTAAATATTTTGATTGAATCCTTTTATATAATGTTTACTCTGCACTAAAAAGTTGAGTCTATTCTACTTTTAAATTTGTTGAGAGGAGACGTTTGTATTTGATCTTCAGATTCAAAGCCATAATATAGTTCTCCATCAGAATAATCGCTGTCTTCGCTTAAATGCTTGAATAAATTATGATCTCTTAAGACTTTCATGTCTTCTACAGAAAAAACTTGATTTCTTGAATTGTTTTAAGTGTTTTTGAGAACTTTCGGCTTTTATTTTGTTGAAAGTTTTGATGACTGGAGTTTTAGATTTGAATAATAATAGAAAACAATGAATTGTATGGTTTGAAAGTCAAACAAATGCTATCAAATCTATTAATTGATTACTATTTATTCGAACAAAACTTTTAAATTGTGTTGACATTGAGTTGAATCCATACGATTCAAACATGTTTAGCCCTCATTAAACCCCAAGACCTAAACTACTGGTTACCGCAATTCTCCCGGAATTTGCCGCAAAAATTGAAGACAAGTCAAAAATGAAAAACTTAATTATGTAAGTTTTCTGTGCCTTTTTGAATGCGCTTAAATATTTTGAAAGAATTTTTAGATAAATAACTGCATCTATCAAATCGGTAATGCAGTTCTTTAATAACTGGAAACAACACATTTGTACAGGTTTTCCAAGAGTTTCCTCTTAATTGACATTTTTAGAGTAACATGCGTTTTGTCAGCAGTATTCTTAACACATTTAATCATTTTTAAACCTATAAACTGATAAATATGACATTAAACAAACTTTATATTATTACGAAATCATTAAATTAAATTCTTATAAGTTTAGATTTTTTGTCCTCTATTTAAGACATAAATTCAAAGAATAACAATCATTTCAAAGAAGTACAGTCGTTCCCGCTTATAGTGAATGAGTCGGTGCGGCCAAAATGGTTGACTATAACCGGCATTCATTATAAATGTCTGAAATTCATATAGTGATATAGTGTTTGGTTCTCATAGTATCGTTCACTATAAGCGGGAATTCACTATAACCGGATTCACTATAAACGGGAAGGAATGTATACATCAAGAAGAATGCATAGTTTTATAAAATAAAGTGTATTTTGTGAAAATGGCTGTCAGTAATGATGCAAACATTAAACTACAACAGAGAATCTTCATTAAAACTCAAGTTAATCTGAATAAAAGTGCAGCCGAAATCTTTAAGTCCTTACCTTCAGCTTTTCCTAAAGATATAACTAATTTTTATAGTAAAAGAAGTGTTCAAAATTATCACAAACAATTCAAATCTGGATGTGAAAACATGAAAGATATCGCGCGCACTGGTCGACCAAAAAACTGCCAACAACTTCACATCAGCAGTAATTATCCAACAATTAAGCTTGTAACAATGTTTTAATGAAAATTGCATCTATTTTGACTAATTAAGTATAAAATTTATTTTTAATCACTTTTATTTGAAAATTTTAAATAAAAATAATGAAAAGCGCAAAGACTTTTGAGCCAACGGTGTAATTGAATATTAATCACTGATGAATGAATTCGGACATTTGATAGTTAATGAGTTCTAGATTTAAATGATGAAAATGTGCAAATTATGCTTTTGATAATTTTTGCAACAATTAGTAACATCAATAATATTAAAATTCAGAAGTAATAAATTTAAAAATTAATTTTTTATTCATTCAATGCTTCTTTGAGTGAGAAAAATTGAATTTCTTGGAAGTTTATTAAGTTTCTTTATTCTTAAAATCGTCTGATCAGCAATTGTTTTATAGATAGCTTTGTCAGTTTGAGGGATAGATTTTTTGAGAACTTTCTTAGTATACCAGTTCAGGCTGTGATCACTACTTTAGAAGTACTGACAGATCCATCTTTTAACATATTTTAGAAAATGATAAATCACTTAA
>JAQFZT010001461.1:0-15104 GCA_034696325.1 Camisiidae sp.
TACATAAATACAAATTTCTTTAACGATTAATGCATACTATAAGCCCCTTTTGCTAACAAGTTTCTTCTCTATAAACCTTCATATACTTTAAGCTTATTGTGTTGACTAATTTTGATTGTATTTAGGATTTGTAACTACAGTACAAATAGGTCTAAACAGAGGGTGACCAGGTCTGACTCAATCCTGGGCAGGTTAAATATGAAGGGGCGACCAAAGGATGTTTTTTCCAGAATTTGCAATTCTCGCAAAATGCAAAGGAGGACAAAGCACTAGATTTTGAAGAAAAGATCCTTAAGTGTCCTGTCCATTCTTTGACGCCTGGTCACCCTATCCAAACATGAGTACTAAAAGAGAGCAAACAGGCTTTGGACAGTTTGAATACGAAATGAAACCTCTATTATTGTTGAGTTCTAACATTCACTTAGCAGGAACAATATTAAATTTCTAATTATATTTTCACCTGATATAGCTTCCAAAGTGGTTTTCAAGTGTTTCATACTTCGCAACATTCATCGCATACTCCAACTCAATATTCAATCCCATAATATATGGATTCAACAGAAACTTTCGTCAGGCTCTCTGTTCATTATTTCGATGTGAAAACAAAGTAATGAAAATAAATCGCAAAAGTGAGTAAAACATTAGTTAAGAGTACACGCAATGAAGCATCGCGTGCTTCAGTTCATTACAAAAATACATAATAACTCGAATCAGTTGAAAAAATTCCAAAAGTCATAAGTAATGCACAGGATTTGCTCTTTAAAAAGCCCACAGAAAAAGTTGATATCTATAGCAACTAAAATTTAAGTTTTACTCGTGTAATACTTTTGTAAAGAACTGAAAGGAATGATCGATTCGTTTACTTGTAGTGCTGTATAAGTATTTGCCTATAAAAAGAGAGAAATCATTCGAATTGACACAATCTCTGTTATTCTCCAAATTACTTATTGACACAAATGAAGCATAAAACTAACTCAAGCATATAAAACATTGTATTCCAATAATCACTCTTAAGCCTCAGTCATAGTGTTGGCAGATCTTCATCTCCTAATAATGTTTTTAGGACTAATGCCAGAAATTCTATCATTTTCAAGAATATTTTCAACATTTTTAGCCAATAAAAGTGAAAATTTGTATATTAAGTATTTTAAATAGAAAAATTCAAAGACTAAATTCACTTAAGACGAGGTTTCACAGGATTCTGATCTTGAAATTGATTATTTCATCGAATATACCATCGAATATGCATTGAGTAAATCATAATAAAGTCATACTTTAATGCAGGCATTTATTGAATGAATTTCTGCAAAACACTTCTTAAAAGTCTTTGAAACATGGATTTAGATTTTAGAATAGATTGAAAAAATCATAATTCACGGGATTTATTAAAAATTTAATGATTCTCCGCTTCAACTGAAATTAAATGGTGCATAACTTTTAGGAAAATCAATCTTATCTTTCTGTCAGCGAAAATATTTGAAATTAATTTTCATCAATCATAATAAATCTGAAATTTTTTTCAAAAAAATCTTATAGCTTAATAAGTTTTACGAATTTAATATTAGATATTTTTTAAGATTCATTTTTAGTTAATGAGATTTTAAGTATAATAATAGAGGCAAAGCTTTCAACACTTTCTTGAGTTTGAAGTAATATAAAAGTTATTTTCATAGAAGTATTGAATTCCAGTTCTCAGAAAAATGCTTTTCTTTAAGTTTAGAAAAAGATGAACCGAATAATGATTTTAATTGACTTCTATGGAAGAAAAACTAATTTATTTGCTAAAAATACTACAATAACATGAAAAATTAACCTCTCAATCAATAATGAATTTGGAAGAGAGCTGAAGGGCTATTACACTCACTTGATATCTTATAGTTTCTTTCTTTTCGCGAGTTGAGTGCGAGGTTAGGTTAGGTTTCAACTTTCTTCACATTGTGTTAGGCTTCGTATAGAATATATTTTCTTGTTTACAAATTATTTTCTTAAGGAATCATTTCAATAATAAGTCAAATCAAATTTAATTCAATGGAAAAATCATCAATTAATCAAAAATTTATGTCAACTTTAATGAAATACATTATAATAAAGAAGCAAAAACTATGTCAAAAGTTTATAACTCTAACACTCGATTCGCGAAAAGAAAAGTCTTAACTAATTAAAAAGTACTATTAGAAACTCAATACAATTGATAAATGAAGTAATCATTACTTCAGAAAAAATTCTATCAAACCTTTGTTCAGAATTGAGAGATCTTTATAATTAAGGAGATATTCTATACTTTTTAGTTTTAAATAAGTTTCACATGAATTACTTTGAAATTGAAGAAAAATTATAGAACTTTTTTGACATGAAAATCTACTGTAATAACAATGAAATTTGTAATAAAAAGTTAAAGTAGTTTTTATTGACAATTGAGTTATTCTGTATTGAAATTGTGTTAACGCATGAATTATTTTTGATATGTTTTTTATTTGTTTTGCACAAAGTGTTAAATAAGTTTTGCAACATTTTATTCTTTAGATGTGAAGAAGTCAACTGTTTTTACAGCCATCACTTGGTCTCCAAATGGTCACAGAAGAAAGAATGATAACATGAACAGTCCGTTCAAAACTGATGTGGTCGAACTCAATAACATGGATAGTGTTATGAATTGTTGATCGACATCAAACACATAACAGTTATTCAATTCATCTTCAGTTTCAGTAATCAATTTTCCATTTATTTAACGATTACTTCATTAAAAAAGAAAACAAAAACTTGTTAAAGAAAAGTTGTTAGTAATAGAATGTAATTTTATTAACCTGTAAATACATAAACTTTCAAATAATAGTTTAGATTTGATTATCGATTCTTAACTTCAATTGAATTATAACAGAAGTGATTAATATTGAAAAGTTTCAATGTATTAAGTCATTTGAGTAGTTCAAGGGTTAGGACACAAGGGTTAGGGTTAGGGATACTTTGGTAACACTTTCTGGCCGTCGGATCCAGTTTTAGTTGAAGATCACCGAAAGTCCAGATTATGAGCGACTGATTTGCACGTGTGTTAGAGTGGCCGACACTTGACCGTTAGATTGATTACATTTCGTGCCTTCAGAACGGAATCCCTGAGGCTTAGTCTGATTGCCAATAACTCACACTCATGTCTAACTCACTTCTATATCTAATGTCAATGTTTTCATTGGATAACAAACTAAAGGTTCAATACAAAGCATAGCTATATAGAGGTGAGTAAACACTCTTCTTCAACATCTTCTACTTCTTCAGTGCAATAAACTCATGTTTACTTTTCAAAAGTCCACTGATTGGCTAAAATTCAGATCAAGTGTTGTCCACTGCATTTTAATGATTTAGCTTTCATTTTGTTCTTTTATACACCTTTCGCTTTTGTTTCGAGTCAAAAACTAATCAACAAAAACTGCTTTTCGTGTCTGTGCTCTGAAGAAAGCACTTTTAGCTGTTATTCAAATGAAGTCTTATGACGACCACTAATATAACTTTTACTAATGACTCCTTATATTGTTGTGCAAATACTTCAGTTGTAGAGAATAGAGAAAATGTATTTACGAGTTATTGCGCAAAGTTTTTATGTAAATTATTTTAATAAAAAATTCTTAGAATAATAAAATAAATTTGAATAAAAAGAATAAAATGCTAAATAATTGGATGTGATAAGTAGTATATATTTATAATTTTTAACTCGAAGGCAATACAAAAATCTTTTGTTCAATGTTTTAGAGAGTTTGTATGCTTTGCGATATGTGTTTCATGAAAGGAAGTCGAAGCCTATGATTAAAATGAAAGTATAAGTTATGATTTTGTAAAATATGATGAAAAAAGAACGTACGGTGACATTAGTCAGATTACTGGCGTCCAGACATTCCCTCCTCTTGACCGATGCACTGCCGCCGATGTGTTTGACGACCAGTGGAATGACTTTCTTGACGTTGTCCTCAGGTTTACTCATTTTTGGAGTGCCTGTACTTCTATAGGCTAATGTAGGCAACTGTGACAGCTTTCCTTTGGTCATCTCTTCACTCGAATCGGTTCCCGTTTTCATTCGGGACAGAAACCCGGGCTGAAGTAATCTCAGACTCGCGGCCGGTATTGTTTTGGGCCGAAGAGTACGCTGTATGGGAGGCGTCGGCCTATGCTTTATGTACTATTAATAAACAAAATTTAAATCAAAATTATTTAACTTTAGTCTTAACGTTTCACATACATTCCCGACAGGACTGACAACATTATCGAAGTGAACAATTTTCTTAATTTCTTTGGGAGTCATATTATTACGAGTGGGCGAACGCATTGTTCCCTTTTGTGGTGGTTTAATACCCGACCCCTTAACCAGAGTTTGCTCATTAAAATCAATACATTTTTTCGCTGAAACCAATTTTCCGTCATTTGCTGCGTGTCTTATCTTTTGCGGCGGTTTAATGCCTGAGTTCTTCTTCATATCGCTGTTGTTTGTTTTGGTACACTTTCCATTTGAAGATATCTTTTCAATTTGTTCTATATTTCTACAGATGTCAGTCAATGGAGATCTCAAGAAAGTCACCTTTTTTTTACTTGATCTCAAAGTTATGTTTTTCTCTTCTTTTCTAATATTTTTTGGCGTTTCTTTTTTACCATTCTTATGATTTTCAATCATTATTTCGCCCACTTTTCCAATGACTTCATCATGTTTTACATCATTTACTTTAAGTTTTTCAGCAGATTCTTCTTGTTTTTCGGCATTTTCTTCTAGTTTCTCAATACTTTCTTCTAGTTTTTCAACACTTTCTTCTTTTTCATTTTGATCAATATCTGAATGGAAATTATTGTGAATGTCAACGAATTCATTATTAATTTGTTCTCCATTTTGATCAATATTTATTGAGTTTGTTTCAAAAGTTTGGGAATCAATCAAAAGTTGGTTTGGAAGGCATTCATTAGTATTTAGCGAAGAATTACACGCCATTTCATTGAGAATGAAATCAAGAGTCGAATCATTTATATTAAAATTTTTCTTATTAGACATTTCTCTTGAAATATTGTTATTCTTATTGAAATTGTTGAACCTTTGAGGGAGAGTTATGTCAACCAAAGAACAAGTAATCGGGACTTCATCTGCTTGTGATTGAAATCGTGAACCATTTGTGAACTGATTGAGAGCAAAGGGTGACAACAGATCCTTTGCGTTCACTTCAATGTCATTCTTGGAGTTGTCAAACAGTTTTGGAGGCAATGAAGGCTTGAATGGTGTGGACATAAGACATACATCGGGTTTGAAATCATTATCCAAATTAGTGATCACTTCAGGGCTTGAACTAATCATTAGTCTTTCGGTGTTTATCAAACCTAAAGAAGAATTCCTTTTCTCTATATTTTCTCCACTTTTGAATGTATTGAGAAAAGTAGGACTAAACGGATCCGCATTAACAAGACTTTCATCCACCAAATGCTGAACGGATTTATTATCAATTGAATTATTGTCAACATTAATAGCATTACAATAAGAGTGAATCTCTTGTTGATTACAAACATTGATATCAATGTTAGTGAAGGATTGAGTGATAGACTGATCGACACTCATTAGAGAGACATCACAATCACTCCAAACTGGCATTTCTCCCACTTCTTCTTCATTACAATTAAGGTCGTCATCGATGGTCACTTCGGCGCCAATAGTTTTGTCTCCAATAGTGAACGTTCCGTTCATTACATCATTTTGTGACACATTCTGTGATAAAGCCATCGAATCATTTGATTCATTGATCACGTGTTCCTCTTCTTCATCCACTTCTTGTAAATCATATAATTGATGACATGAATCAGTGGTTGATTTGTTGTCGATGTAATTGATTTCTTGAACGTATTGTTGCTCTCTATCAGTCACTTTTCCCCAAAATATTCCCAATTCTTCGTCACCAAAAGCGGAGACATTCATCACTTCATCACTACTTAAAAAATCAGTTTTAAAATCAAACAAATATTAATTAAATTGTTTAAAACATGAGTAAAAACTTACAGAGAGTTATCAGAAATGGATTTATCAATTGATTCGTCCATTATTTGAATTATTTATTAATTATTAATGAATAAAAGACTTGTGTTTTGCAGACAATAACAGAACTTTTGGCGGAATTTTGAACGTTATTATCATTGATAGAAACTCATAATAATTGGTTGATTCAAATGTTGTCATAACAACAGAGCTATTCGTAATACAAACATATAATTTGTTACGTATTAACGCATGTCAACATTCACTGCTTTTACTCTAATAAAAGTTGACTATTTCTAAAGTTTTATATAATTTAATAGTTATTTACTGTCATTTAGAGTTATTTAGATTTAATGTCAAAACAAACGACTGATTGGAGAGCAAAACATAAATTAATTAAAGAGTGGAAGAAACAGAAAAAGGCGAAAAAAGATGATAAAAAGGAGTCTAAAACGTTTGAAATTGATGTAAAAGACTATACGAGTAATGAAAACGATATGATTGATAATGAAATGCCATCGAATGGACGCAAATGGACGGCAAGTATTGCTATTCCGGCCTCGATTGTAGACAACGCACAGACACAAGAGTTCAAAACATATCTTTGCGGACAAATCGCCAGAGCATTAGTTGTCTTTAATATCGATGAAATCGTTGTATTCGATGAATACTCTAAACAGACGTTAGTTTTGTTTCAATTAATTGATCACTAAATGTTTTAAGTGATTTTCTATTTATTATTGAAGTGATTCAGAAGAAGGCCTTTTATATGACAAGAGAAATTCATCAATGGTTCAAATGATTCGTATTTTGCAATACTTGGAATGTCCGCAATATCTGAGAAAATTCTTATTTCCTCTTCAGAAAGACTTACAATTCGCCGGTTTGTCCTTCTATTCAATGCTTATTCCCTTTACAACAAAAGAGACATTGATTTAAACTTATATTTGTTTACTATTAAAGGTCTACTCAATCCACTTGACTCTATACATCATCTAAAAGCTGATGACATATGTGTTTATAGAGAAGGAGTTGTGACGAACCATCCCGTGAAAGACGGCAAAGGATCCTATGTTTATATAGGACTACAAAAAGAGGCTCAAATCGACAAATGTTTAAAACCTAACATAAGAGTAACCGTTAAATTGAATGACACGACAAATAAGAAAAAAATGAAAGGAATAGCAGTTTCTCCTTCAGAGCCCCGAACAGAAGCCGGTCTTTATTGGGGTTATTCTATACGAATGGCAAAGTCATTGAGTGCTGTATTCACTGAATCACCATTTGATGGCGCATATGATCTAACGATCGGAACCTCAGAAAATGGCGATAATGTGGACAAAACATTGAAACAAATTCCTAAAAACTTTTCTCATTTATTGATTGTTTTCGGAGGTCTGAAAGGCTTAGAAGCGGCTCATGATTCAGACGAATCATTGTCTAGTGTTGAAGACACCAGAGATTTATTCAATTACTATCTCAACACGTGTCCTAATCAGGGATCAAACACTATAAGAACTGAAGTATAATTTTTAATGTTTCACTCATTTATTAAATATTTAATTAAACTTTTATTTCCAAATGATAGGAAGCGATTTTAATTACACTCTCAGTATTGAGACGAAGATTATTGAGATTTAAGACATAATTCATTTCTCACATAAAAGTATTTTAAATCAAAATTATGTTTTAATAATTAAAATTTCATTTTCATCAAAACTATTTGCGACAAATAAATTAATATTTATGAATAATTTCATAATAATTAGTTTTTAAAACATTTTTAAGATACAAAAATACTTAAAATATAAAATCAAAACTTTCTGGAACTGGAAGAAAGTCTTGCACTCAATGGTGTCATCTATTGGCTGTTTCATTGGTGTTATTCATTTGAAGCAAAGGCTAAAGCGTTCAAATATTGTCATAACAACAAACTTTTATAATACATAATTAACGTTCACATAGATAACAAGTTATGATCCCATTCACTCGTTAATAGTTTCAATTGAGAGCAATACGTGTGTAATAATAATTACGTTTTTGATTACATTTAAGTTTAAAGTTTTGTTTATTTACAAACAATATTCAAATTGTTTTACAATATAAAAAGTGCCAAATGAAGAGAGTATGTTTGGCAACACTATTAGGTCTTAGCAGTGGAATAGCTTTTGAAAGATACAGAAGAGATGTGTTTCATGTGTTTGCGGCCAAACCTTTTCAACCCATCGATTCAAACACTGCTATCATTGAGACCAATACTAAACATATTGAATCCGATTTAAGCCTTAATTCTAAGCGTATTGAACAGATCGCAAGACTAGGATTTCCCTCATTAGACACAATCCGTTCTTATGATAACTTCATCCTATCCTATGATCGCAGAAATCGGTCCGCGAATTGGGTTTTAGAGCACTTGACGCCCGACAATATAGCCGGCGATCCAATTGACAGAAAAAATATCGACTTTTTTGAAGACAAATCAATCCACCATTACTTTCGGTCAACAAATGCTGACTTTAAGGGTTCGGGTTATGATAGAGGACACTTAGCGGCCGCCGGAAATCATCGGTCGGATAAGAAACTAGTGGAGCAGACATTCATTTTGTCAAACATTTCCCCACAAGTGGGCAAAGGTTTCAATAGAGACATTTGGAATAAATTGGAAAAGTATTGTCGTTGGAAAGCAAGACATGCAGACAACTTGTGGGTCTGTACGGGTCCGCTATATCTGCCTAAACGCGAATCTGACGGCAAATTGTACGTTAAGTATCAAGTGATCGGAAAAAATAATGGTAATAATCATGACTAAACATCATTTATTTGTCTTCAATTATTCTTCTTTCTTTAGTATCAGTTCCCACGCACTTCTTCAAAGTTTTGGTCATTGAGAGTAAGGGTTTGTTTCATTTGGAAACATATGTTATGCCTAATCGTGTTATCGATGATAAAACTCCTATTGAATCGTTTCGAGTCCCTATCGATACCATTGAAAGATCTGCTGGACTTCTCTTTTTTGAAAGAATTCCCAGAAATAAATTTCGGTCTATTAATGGTAGAAATGTGTGAAATTTCTGATAAAATTTCTTTAAAAATCTCATTTATTAATCAATTTATAATCAATTGAATACAACTCATTGTAAGTAATAATAATTGACTACTTTTTAAGGCGAAGCATAACTTTAATTATGTCTTAAAATATGGAATTAATTGCTCAACTGATTCCGATTTTTAAAATTAGATAAAACTTTTAAATTTTGATGAAATTATAGTCAATACATAACTGATGTTTTAGAAATTAAAAGATTTGTCATTGGTATGAATGATGTAAATAAAATTGATTTATGCTTTAGTTTTTGTCTGATATTTGAAATTTGTGTTAATTTCTATAATTTCCTGAATTCTTGAACTGTTAAAGTACACGAGAGTTTTTAAATATCTTCTTTGGAAGCAAAAGTTTCACACTTTATACTTTGCAAATTGTTTCAAACCAAATATTTGCATAAATAAAACATTGAAAACCTAATATTTTTGCCTTCAATCCTAACGCTTAATGAGTAATGACACAGAAGCTCGAGCTGGATATGAAGGACTTGAAAGTAACTTTTTGTACTTATGGAGATGATGCTGAGCCCATCTGAAGCACACACTAGAGATTTTAGTATTTATGACTTGTTTTTCCCACGTATTCAGTGTTTCTTTGTATAGAATAAATTTTATAATTCAAATTAAATTTCAAGTTTCAAATAAAATAAATGATTGGGTCATATTTAATGACTGCTAATCTGTTACAAGGACACAATTGGACACATAATCCACTCAATTTGACACTCAAGCTCATAAAAGGGGAGCACTTTGTTTCGCCCAAATTCATTTCGTCCAAATTAAACCCGGTTTTCAATTCTCTTAATAATTTAATCCCGAAAAAATATCCCATTTTGAAACTTGAAAATAAAATGTTAAAATAACTATTCAAACAATACAAATATAAAAATACGTTTTATTCACTTTGATTCAAATTACTTTTCGATAATAAATAATTTATTTTTTCTCAATTATAATGAATAATACACATTATTTTATCAAAACTGCTAAATCAAATTATTCAACAGTTTATGATAATAATATTTTTAATAAGCATAGTTCATATGGAGGAAAAGTTTATTATAGATGTTAAGATAGAAAATGTAATGTTAGATTGTGTTTAATAAATAATGCGTTAACTGAGTGAAAATTAATATATGAGTTATACATTTTTAAAAATGTATTGACTTGAGTTTATCCTATATTTAATATAATATGATGAGTAATTCATTATTAGATTGAGGGCACAATTGACTCTCATGGTAGTAAAGCAGGTATTTGGACGAAATGAATTTGGGCGAAAGGAAGTGTAGCCCATAAAAGCGAGCTGTGTGCATCTTCATTAATGAGCTCTCAGATATTTTCACTCCTTAAGGCTGAGAAAATTTTTTAAGAAAAGTTAATTGAAGAAAGTATTCTATATTGACTGATAAGATTACTATTTGATTCAACAGCTTATGATTCAACAAAAGACATACCTTTTTAAATATTCAACAAATTTTAGGTATTTTGCGGCCTAAGCAATAAATATCCACTAAAATTTGCATTTTCAAAGTTCATCTTTTCTTCCATAAAACATAAAACAAACGGAAAAGTTAACAGAAACTCAAAATTTTGATCAGTAAAAGAATTTTTTGTTTCGGTTTTAACAATCGATTTAAGTTTTGTCGAAAAACAAGAAGAATCTCTTGAATAAAATATATCTTTACCCTTAAGTGAAAAAAGACATTTCTTTTTCGATACTAAATTTAACTTAAAATGTTTGTGTTGTTTTGCCTTTTCTTCTGACAGATGGGTTTTATTGAATTTGTGAAACACTTTCAAAGGATTCGCTTTTATTGAAAAGAGAAAGTGTTAGAAAATGTGTCGTTGACTTCAATCAATATATTCATCACCACTTTGTTAGTCAATCATTCATTGAATAGATGCTTAATAACAACAATGAGAAACAGGTAATGGTGTTATTTATACAACAAAAACCATTTACAATACAGTGCTATAATTGATTACAAGCATTGAATTGCAGATAACAATAGTATCCGAAAGAATAGTTGATTCATATCATCCTCACAATGACTTATTCATAAGAGTTTATAAATGAGACCCAATTTTTTTCTTTTGTGGTATTTCTCTAGCACTTAAATTAAAGCTCAATGTATTCTTAAAAGGTCGTAATTACCTAATTAAAACTGACCACAAATTTATTTTCATGATAAAAACCATTAATCTTTTGATTCGAACTAATTTTTTTTACTCTTAATATTACTTTTTCACATAATTTATTAATATTTTTGTGGTTATCTATGAGTTCGTATAACTTCGTGAAAGAAGAAATTTAATTATGCATTTTGCATATGAGAATAGTTTTGAATTTTCCCAAAAATTCATTGATAAGCAGTGCCGTAACAGAAATTTTGGTCTGAGGGCTAAAGTTTTTTTGTGACTAAATATGATACTAAGCATGTCTGGTTACGGCCGTTGATAAGTTTTTTTGTTGAGCTACTAAACAATATGCACTTATTGTTGATTAAAATGGTAAATATTAATCTTTGTGAAACAAGTTCGCGCTATACCTCTAGCGAGCTTTATATGATCTAATTTCATACAAGACAACTTTGTCGCAACACATTTAGTCTTAATTATTCAAATTGAAAATTTATTCCAACATAAATGAATCCTATGGTTGGCAGGAATTGCAAATTTTCCTGAGGCTAAAATTGTGACCTCAGTTCTCACAATTTTTCTATCAATATTTCAAAGCTGATGAAGAGTTTTATTAGGAATGGTTTCGAGATTATATAAAACATGATTTGATAAAACAATTTTATTGGTCAAATAATAGAAGATTTACAAGAGTTACAAATAATTTTTGATTTTTAAAGCTTGACAGATATGTTTGATTTATAATTATTTAGAAATTCACGCACTTCTGACTGGGTTTTTGCTAAGTTTGAATCAAAGCTTTGTATAATACTTGACCATAAATCGATTGTTATTGAAATATTAAAATTAATTTTTATCGTAAATATAATATAATAATTAGATTTATTTTTGGAAATTCTATTATCAAAGAGTAATATGTGCTGAAAAATAAATGAAAAGCAGAGAAGATATACTGTGTTTAGAGCTAAAAATTAATCTCTTGAATAGCGTGTACGTAAACAATGGAAGTTTTCTACAGAATGCAGTCCTTTGGGACCTAAATTCGATATTAGATTTTTTGGGTTAATAAGTGAACTGAAGCCTTGGATCGAAGAATAGGAAGACTATAAAGTTAGAGGAAAGTTGGAAAGTATTTTGAAAGATTATGAAGTGTTTGATTCAGATCACGGAATTGTAAGGACAGAGAGTTTAGTAATGAAGTAATATTATCCGATCCTAGCCTTGAAGAATGCATTTGATGGTGAGTGATGAATAGGCTTAGCGTACGTGACATCGACGGGTCCGATACAACTTTGTGGGTCTGAGAAGTAATAACACAACTTTCGAGGAGCCATTCTGTGTCTTTTGATCACTTGACAACACAATCCTCGGCTTGAGTCACATTCTGAGCTTGTGCTGCATTCGTTATCTATTGATTATAAACAAAATCTCTTCAATTTCAAACTCTATTCATAACTTATACAACATTTTGGATCAGAGAATAGAAGCAAACCATCGATATTTGTGTCAATACTTACTGTACAGCTTTTTCATCATTTCTCTGCCGACTGATTGACACGATCGTTGGCGTTGTTGGTGTAGAGCTGAAGGATTGACAATAAAGTTGACATTATAAGCACAACTCAAACCTGCCTCACAGTCGTCGTCAGTCTCACACGATTCTCCTTCACTCACACCATATATTGGTAGACATGTGCCCACAACTGAAACAACAAAACAACACAATATTATCGGATCAAAACCACAATCAAAGTGTGACTATGAATTAGTCATTCAATACTCTATTCATTATTTCGATTTCTTTTGTTCAACCAATCATTGTGTTAATACTGTAGCCATTAAAGCAGTTTTATGTTCAATTTAGTTAAGAATCAGATCCTTTTCCGACTGTTAGTATTTGAATGAGGCCTCAAATGAAGATTACATGACGAACAGTGAAGTAGAAGTAAGAGGTGATCCAAATCTTTTTTATAGGTATATGAGTTGCTAAAGATTAAGTTATAAAAAACTAATATACCATTTAGAAGATTTGGAGGACCTTTATTTTGTCAATAAAAATCCTAAAATTCAATCCTCTATTGGGAGTAACATTTTTTGCCGAACATCAGTTTGGCTGCATTTAACTGATTGTATTTCTAGTCACGAATCCACCACTATCTCAAGTTTTTAGGCAACTAAAGTACCTGCACACTCAACTTGTCTTGTATTTTTGCCACTTTTCTGCTGGCTTTCAGCGATTCACTAGAGTTACATTTTTTTGTATCAATTTGTAATTTACTTATAGAAAATGCAAAAGTTTACTCTTTCGATCATTCAATGTTTAATAAGAAAACTCAGAAGACTTTCAATACCTGAGACAAATCATATACTTGTTTCTCCTCTCAAGACATTTGCTGTTTCGCTCTTCATAAAAAGGCTTAATTTTGCTTATCGTCAAAACTTATTTTATGACTTTTGATTTGGCTTTTGCTAATTTCTAATTAACTCTAGTAAGTGTTTAATATGATTGAAGGATCTAAGCGTATAAAAATACTTTTGAGTTTTATTTATCATGTTCGAAATCTTGCAAAAGTCATTACAATTGTTATATATTCTGTACTAAAACCAAAAGATACTAATTTCAAAATCAAAACACAAATAAATCTATAAATTGAGACTATTTTTCTAGACAAAGATTCTTGATGTGTGAATAAATCACTAAAATTATCAAATTTTTCTTAAATTACAAATTAAATTCTTGATTTGAACTAAAATTTTCATAATTTCATTGAACCATTTTTACATATTTTCGATTAATTTTCATAATAATAAACTTTTGAAACAATCAAATTGAAAAACATTTCACTTTAACTTTGCTGATGAACTTATTTGAGTTTATTATTGATGAGTTTGAAAATGGGATAATTTTTTGGGAATTAGTTATTGAGGGGATTGAAAACAGGGTGCGAACGAAAATTCCTGAAACAACAGCTTTAGTATAGTCTTGAAAACTTAAAATACACTTTAGTTTGAAAAGTGAACTCAAAGTACTTTGATTTTAATAAAGAACGAATACTATAAAATGTGAAGCTCTTTAACTAGAATTGAGTGAATGTTAGATGAATTGAATCTTTGAGATTTAGTGTATGTTTAATAGAGCTCTTGAGAAGATGAAAACTAATCATGTTATCCCAAAGTGAACTTGATTGTAAACATTTTCATTAGTTAATGAGTAGATATTTTTATACTGAGCTTAAGTCAATTAATTGCGAAGCAATCGAAAAATAAGTATATATTTCTTAGTCCAACGGTTGTTGACGTTTGATTGATATCTAACCGATTTTAAAGCGGACTTTCAAAGCTCATAATCCTCTTATTTCATTAGAATTCAAATGTCAGAGTAAACAAATTTTAATATCAAACTAACTGGTAAGGCATGAGATCCGGTCTAATCATTTAATCACAACTATAGCGTTGTTAAATTTACTATAAAATTAATATATACAGCAAAATGTTAGAATTATTCAATTATTTTCAACTGATAGGACTTCTCTTTATCTCTTATGAATAGACTTTTATAATTGGATTTTTAGGAGAACCTAATTTTCGATGTATTAATGAATTTTTCTGTATTTTTAAGTGGAGTGCTCTGGAAATTGTTTAATAAATTTAGTTTCAACTCATGAAAGTCACGCTTTTAAACATATCCTATCATTTATGTCACTGAAAGCCCTGCATTATAACCTTTGTAAACAATCTTCAATAGCAACTCAGCTTTCATTAAAATATTGTTTGTTTTCTTATTAAAGTAATATTCACTATGAAAAGTGTCAAAACACTCCACTTTAGAGTTGCAAACATATGCATTGTTTCACTTTTTCATTCAATCATT
>JAQFZT010001462.1:0-15104 GCA_034696325.1 Camisiidae sp.
AACAATACTGGTTCAAAGTTATTAAGTTTTGATTTCCGAACAACACTTTTCAAGCCTTAGCACATATCTGGAGTTTCATGAAAAAGGAACTGAATTTATGGAGTGAGTGGAGACACTTTAATAATAAATTATAATTTTCGTATAAAAACAATATTCAGAGTGTCTCCACTCGCGGATTAAATTCGCACTTTATATTCAGTTCCTTTTCATAAAACTCCAGATTCTGATTGATTTATTTCGAAAAATAACTCTCAAATCGGTATTTATTTGTAATATTTAAAAGATATTTGAACTTTTGATCTTAAAATAAAGCCTTGATTTTGGAAAAATTATAATTTAAAATTTTAGTATATATTATCTCTGAATCTTAATTGGAAATGAATTTGTTTGAAAAGTTCATTTTATCCATAAATATCTGAATAAATTAAATTGAGTTCATATGAAACATACTATTTAAATAAGTTATTTAAGTTAGAAAAAATAGTGGTCTTAAAAATAAATTATCTATTGTTATGAATTTTTATAGCTTTCAAAATAGCTATAACTCATAAGAGATTCTATTCATTTTTGTTTATTTCATATGATTTTTTCAACGCATAGAATATCACTCATGATTCCACTTAAAATATCAATAATTATGTCAATCGAATAGTTATGATAGAATTCAAATAACTTATAAGAAAGAAATTCACCGCAAATCCAAACAATTTCTCACAGATTGACCTAATAATGAACAATCAAATACTATTTAGAGTTTTGACAATTGAATTTCATATTTCTCATACTTTTTGTTTTTTTAAACGAAACGCAAACACGGATATTATTTAAATAACATGAATTAGTCGCTGATGAATAGACTTGAAATTTTTGTTATAAGTAGAGAACCCAATTTTCCTGAAAAGAATAAGTTTTTGATCACAACAAATACCGGTAGTTTAAGTTTGAGATAAGATATGAGTATCATAACTGCATAGACATTTGGAAGTATTTAAATGCATATATGTTTCAAATGTGAGTGACTTAATGACCAAGATTTTATCCATTCATATTTATAGGCATTCATAATAATGGCTTTAAAAATTTGATTAATACATGTTCCTCTGTCTTTACTCACCTTCAAATAACTTAATGTTTTTTGACATTTAATTTTGAATCAATAATTTGACTCCAACTCCAATTCTGATAACTGTATTAGACTTGTTCATAGTGTCCAAAACCACCGGCCCAGCCGCCCGACTTTTTCTGGCTTGTACTCCAACCCACCGAATCCGAAGGGCCAAAAAAGTGGTCCCGCCCGAAAATTCACAATGACTAATAATTTATTTGAGCTTAATTTAATTGATCCTAACTAAGCCTTATTTAAGTTAAATGAGCTTATTCTGCATATAAGAATAAATTATTATGATTTAGGCTCGTTCAGGTCACTTTCATTTTCAAAATTCATATAAATTCATAGTAAAGAAGCTGTCGAAGTAAAGACTTTCGCAGTAAAGACGTGCTAAAATGCATTTCAATATTAAGTTTTATGTTAATTTCAATGTTAGGTTTGTCAGGTTCGGACTTTTCTTTGACCGACTCCTTCAACCAAACCACCCGACATTTCTAACGAACTGTTCCACCTGAAAACCTCGACTTTTTGAGGTCCAACCCGACCCACCCGACTACTTAAGTGGCGCGATGAACATCCCTAAACTGTATTTCGAAATTTATATGATCAATAAACTGCAGCAAAAGTCAATCATACTAGCAACGTATTACACTTACATTAAACATATCTATTAGAAGCGCAAATTAGTTTACTCGAAAATTATTCAATAATAAATTATTACTAATCAAACAGTTTCATGAAGTGAAACTCAATCATAACCCATTTAGTAGACAGAAATATCAATTAATGTGAACAATAATATGCTGTGAACAACAATAACATGCAATCAATTTGCTTATCAGGTCAAAAGTAATAGAGAACTTTTAATCAGATAAAAAATTCTGTTTTAAAAACTGAAAAATTATTCAATAATTTCCGAGTAAACTTTTTACACTTTAAAAAGATATTCTTAAGTGTAATCCATTTCTAGTCTGATCGACGTCACTTCAAACCGTTTGCTTAAGTAAATAAAAAATTTGATGAGTTTTTCAAACAGCAAACTTTGAGTGTTTACTTAAGTTTTGTCTCAGACATTAGAATTAGCAGGAAATTGACCCATTACTTAAGATCTACTTAACCAAAACTTTTGATTCCATTCATTCATAATAAGGGTTTTAAGTTATATTATTTTAGAGCTGAGGCTAATTTTGTAGGCAAACGTTCATATTGTGTTCATAATTATATTTCTATTATCCTTCAATTCATGCAGAAACAATGGTTGATATAGAGGTTAATAAGGTTAATCACATATTAATTGGAAAAAATTAAGTCATTTATTCGAGAGTTAATCTTAAGTAAATTATTACTAATAGTAAATCTCTTCAAATATGATTTATTAAGTTTCAAATCATTAAACAATTTTTAAATATAATTCTTGAAATACTTATGTATTGCAGTGATAATCTGGAAGTTTGAGAAAATGTAACTAAACAAACGTTATACAAAAGCCTTTTTTAATTGGCTTATGTATTTTAAAACCCGAATTGAATCAAAAAATAATGTCTAAGTATATAATGGGGTACACTCGTTGAAAAGCTGACCATAACAGTTTTTGATGGTGTTCTATACCTAAACTTTGGTGATTTTCAGAGAAATGTTTTTCAGGCTGGTACGCAATTTCTGCCCGAGAAGCGTCATACGCTCACTCACGTTCTGTCAGTGTAGCTAGGTAATCTGCTCAGAAAAACTCAATAAAAACTTTCAAATTCTGATAAGAGGATTAAAAAAATAAGAAAACTAAAGTATACGTGTGTTTTTGTTTGACTAAAATTTTTTTATCTACAGCAAACTTCAAAAACTTGAATTTTCGGTGAAGCATTGCATATTCATTTCGCAAATTGATATCAATTTGAAGTTTTTTAGAAGCTTAAAAGTGCACAAATTTTGTCTTCCCCTTCCCATAATAAAAGGGCTCAAGAGAAATATTTATTTTCAATTTATAACTGAGTAATGACAATGAGTAAAGAATGTTTTCAATTGAGGTTTTCGTTAACTAAACTCTAATTATACTATTGATTTGTTTTTACTAAATGATCGAGTGTTAAGAGATACTAATTCTTATCTATTTTTTTAATATAAAAAACTGTCCTTAAAAGTTTAAACATAGACTCAAGTTTTTGAATGGAGTTTTCATTCGGATTAGAGTATTAGTAACTCAAATTTTTTATGACTAATACTATATATTTTTACTATTCATTAAACTTAAGCCTTTATATTATGAGAAGACAAAACTTGTGCACATTTTGAGTTGCATTCTGAATATGAATAAACAGGAATTTCAAATGTATAGTAAAATAAAGCTTTAATCCAATCCAAGGAATTGTAATCCAATATATGATATCTTGAAAGAGCTTCTAAAAAGCTAATACCTATTTGAAGATTTTCGTTTGCGAAATAAATATGCAAAATCCAAGTTTTTGAAGTTTGAGGTGCTGTGGAAGCTTGAACTCTGAAGATAAAAATTTTTAGTAAAACAAAAATCCACATATATTTTAGTTTTCTCAGTTTTTTTTATTCCTCTTATTAGAATTTGAAAATTTTTATTGAGTTTTTCTGAGCAGATTACCTAGCTACACTGAGAGACTGATGACACCTCTCGGACAAAAGTTGCGTACCAGTCTCAACTTCACTCAAAATCATCAAAATTAAGATACAGAACACCATCGAAAACCGTTTTACTTAGTTTTTTCAAAGTTTTCATAATAGAATAGTAAGGATCCAATTGGAGAATAAGTTTTTTAGTGCAATCACAGTAAGTTAGTTTTGGTAGATATTCTTTGTGTACCATTTGTATTTGCATATGCATTTGAGAATTTAATTTTACTTTGTTTAACAGAATAAATTATACTTTTTTATAGATAGAAAGTGAAAAATAAAATTTTCACTATAGTATCAACCAACCTATTGAAAAATCAATTCAAAGTTGTTTTCTTTTCATCAAATTTGATCTCTTTATAACTATACTCTCGATTTGAAGTTATTTTGTTTTCTGATATTTAATAAACCTTTTAACTGTTTTAACAGATAAATCGACGTTTTAAGTCCAAAATTGCGGTCAAATATATAAGATTCCATCCTCCAAAAAGTAGTCAATCTTATTATAACAGATTCTTTTATTAATAGAGAGGACATTTTTTAATAGTTCTGATTATCGAATCTTATACACTATTTTTCTAGGAAGAGGAGAGAGAGAGAGAGAGAGAGAGAGAGAGAGAGAGAGAGTCTCTGCCAGAATGGCCTTAATTTGTAAATGGGTGAAATGATAAAAGGCGAGATTTACTTTTTTAGGATCCAAAATAAATCGTTTTGACCACAATTTAATAGAATTGTATGAGTTTTTGAGAAATAAATGGATTAAGAGAAATTCTGCGTTAATTTATTGTTTTGCAGTAAAGATCATCTCATTCCCATTCCCATAAAGATGAGAAAAAATTAATTCCCAAAAGTTACAAATTTTATTCAGAATACTTTTATTTGGAAAATTTTTCCTTCAATTGACTTCTGATAAATAATAATTGATTAAGATTTTGAGGTAAAAGTCGAGATCGTCTCTCTTCAAGTGTTCTATCACTAGAATGTTATACTTGACCTTTATTATTCACGGGAATGGGATGGTAATGGAAATGAATTTTAGGATTTGGATGGGAGTCAAAATTTAGAGAATGCTCTTCTCTATTTTGCAGACACAGTTCTGAATGCTTTCATTATTGCCAATCACTGTCTCTAATAATACAGATGAGTTTGAGTGAGCGCGCGGTAACGCTTGTTCATTATAACCTAATCTCAATCCAACTTTAAATAAACGATAACTCAACTATTTTTCACTGATTAAAATAGATATTAAACATTCATTTTGATTTTAATAAACGATACTGAGTATGATTTACAATAATTATGACCACATTGTTCTTCTTCTGACCATTGTTTTGCTTTTTATTTGACTGATTCTCAAAATCTTTGAGTTGACGCTTCCATTCCATGACTGTTTAATGATTGGCTCCTTAACTGTTATCACTGTTGAAACAAATACAACATTTTTGAATTATCAATGAGTGATTTGAGAAAGCATTAGAAATTTTCTACAATTCAAAACAAAACAAATTTTGAACAAATATTTTATTTTTCTTAATTAACAAATTAAATTTAGTTCTGAGTTCACTATTACTCAGTAATTTCATTAAGAGATAGCTTTTAGTTAAAGTTCATGAAAATGAATCTTCGAATGAAACAGAGGCAGTATTTTATCAATTGATTAAATGATCAAATAGTCAAATAACCTGTTTTCCAGTTAAGAGAAAAAATTCTTTCTATAGAACCTCTTCAGAGATTTTTTTGATTGATAAGAAGCTTAATGTTAAATTTGATTTAAACTTATTCAATAGGCTTTAAGACTTAAATACTTAATACTTCGATTAAACGAGTTGATTACAAGAATAGCGCCAACCAAACAATAAAATGTTAGCCTCAGAAAAGGTTAACTTACTTTGCATTTTGCAAATGTAAGGATTTTTGAATCATGACTGAAATTTTGAAGGGAGTAAATGTCAGAAAAATGTTGATAGAAAGAAAGGTCAAGTTAGAAATCATTGACGGTCATTATGATACCAACAAATATGTAGGCATTTCAGCATCTTGTGAGCCCTCCGGTTAAATGTGAAGCAAGTATTTGGGAAAATAACTTCTGCCATTCATGAGGTGCTGTAACCACTCTATTAAAAACATATACAGTATATAAAATGTGCTCTCAATGCGCAATTGAGAGTTAAGGAAGTAAATTATATCAATTCAAATACAGTTACCCGAGTCGTAGTCCAGTTTTTTTGCTTTTTTGAATGATAAGTTCAGGTAAGAGGATATGAGCCGAAAAGATATAAGTCAATTGAAAAATAGCTTACTTTATTAGCATAAAACTGGAACTTATGCACAATTCTTTCAAAGAAGTATTTTAGGAAATGTAAGTTTATTTTTCATTAGAAGTTATGATGTGAAGAATATCTTTTAGTTGGATGTCTAGTATTTTCTTTTAGACTCATGTCATTTTAAACTGTCGAAAATGATAGCAATCACGTCAAATGCTTGTGAGTATATTTGATTAATAAATTTATCACTAAAATTTGTCAAACATTAACCGGTCATTTATTTTGTTTCAATTGAAAAAGTGTTCAAAATAATGACACTGCGTGTTGAGTGCTTCAAATCAACTACATATACAAAATTTTACGCTCAGGACTTAGTGATTATTTTACGTTATTTAACTCATACTAAGTTATACTATTAATTACTTCATGAATTTTAATTCAGTCGATTTTTATCAATTTCAACCAATTAAGATACTTTTCAAATGCCTCGCATAAGAAAGTTCTGATGATTTTATTTATTCAATAGATTTTGGATATTTTATAACTTTTGTGTGTATCACATCATCGCAACTTTTTTCAATAAATTGTAATCCTATTCACAATAATAAGGATGTATTTGAGAGAAGAGTTGTTTCAAAAGTTTCGATCGGCAAAAGTGATTTAGCAAATGATGATAAGAAGGTAAACGTGCAAACAATGACAAGACCCATAGTGAAACACCGGTCATCAGAATCAGACCAATTGAGAGATTTGTCATCAATGATCATTAGAGAGAATCAAGTGCCTCACATGTCTCACATGCCACATATGCCACATATGCCTCACACAAACTTAATGCAAATCAATCGCAAACCAATTGCCTCAAACTTATATCAAATGCCATTTGAAGGTCCTTTGAATGACCCCTCGAAAAGTTATTCAGTACAACAACTAAATCCTAATGACTTGACGGCAAATAAAATCGGCGTTGCATTGAAGAAAAATGAGCTGAAAAAGTTTTTTCTCAAAAAAATTTTAGGTAAAAATCAAATCCTTAACATTAGAGTAATATTTGTTGTATGGGTTCTAACTTTAATGTTTTAATGGATTTTAAGGTGAATCTTATGAAGAAGAAGAAGATGATGACGGGTTCTTTGGAGGACAGCATCTCAAAAGATATGGAGCAACAGGAATAGCGGCTAAAGTTTTCGGTGAATTGATTGGAATTAAAATAAGAGAAACTATTGAAGACTTGGGAAAGAGTATAAGCAGTTATGCCAAAGACTTCACAGTAAAAGGGTTTGTTTCAATGGGCAATACATTCAGCAAATTTTTCAGGGCTTGAATCAGCATATTTTCTATGAAAATTGGAATCATTAAAATTCATTTATTTATTTATATATCAATTACAAATAACATTTTAAATCGCTATTTAAATCTTATTCATATTTAAATACCTTATAACTTATTTTAATGTATAATTTGTTGAAAAATAAAAAGATAACAATTTATTATTACAATGAAGAGACAAAAAAAATAAATTATTTATTGAAATTATTTTCTCATCTTATGAGAAAGGGGTTTGAAAAGACAGAACTTGAATATAATTAATATCTTATTTCATACAAAATATTTCTTCACAGGAGAGTTACTGTACAGAAGGTGTAGTTTAGAGATATAGTTTGACTGAGAAAAAATTCGTTATAAATATCAATATGAATAATTTGGAATTTTCAAAACACCATTTTTCAGTCCATTAAATGTATTTTCAACAATTTAAGATCTCAAACATCAGTCAATATTTTAAAAAAAATTTGATTGATTGAAACAGTTTCAGAAAATGACTTCAGAAGATAATAAATTGAAAGACTGTAAAGATATGTTAAAGATTATCAGAAGACTAAAGACACTGATTTCAAATTAAAGGCTTAAAAGGATTGATCGAAATATTGAGAAGATCCTAATTTGTTATAATAAAAAAGAATATCAAATGATTTATATGAGTAGTAATTTAATTTGATTGATTAGCTCTTCTATTCAGGTAAATGCTTACAAGTCATGCACGCTTTAGACAACATTTAGTTTTGAATAGTTGTTCAATTAAATGAATCATTTTTAGCTGGTATCAAATGTCACATAAATCAACTTTAATGTACATCTTTTACATTCAACCTTTTGAGGAAGAGTTTGAAAAGTTTTTCTAATTGAATGCATATATTATTTGAATTGAATAAACTTTGAAAGATTAAACTATTGAAAATCTCACTATAATTGATAATGTATTCGCGCTTTTTTGAGTGACGATAAATATAAAGCTAAATGACAACTATTAAGTTATATTGACTTTATCAGAGCTTTAAGATAAGTGATTAGTTATAATTAGCAGAATTAAATGGCAATCATGAAGATTCAAATCGGGAAAAAATTTGCTTTAATAGATGAATGACAGTTCAGACATTTTATGAACTTAAAAAGTAAATTTTTAGCAAAATAAAAATATTAATGAGTTTATTTATCAAGACTAAGAACACGTTTCGTTTCCGTAATACTGGGCTCAAATGTCTTTAAATAGTCTTGAATTTCTTTCTCAGAAAAGCCTAACCGATCAGCCATTTCTGTGACAGACTTACAGCCCAAAGGAAATGTTGCAAAATTGGTATGACTCAATCCGCCTAAATATATGGGCAAGTCTTCCACATCAATGTAATCCTTGATTTCGTCTTCATTCGCAAACATGACTAAATCTTGATTTCTGGTGGGAATCCACATTTTAACTACTGGCCAAACAGATCTTAGAATCCACGGCAGTTTATATACCAAGCAGTATCTCAAAGCTATCAAAATTCATATCAAGTTAAAAATAGTCATTTAAAAATCATCTTTTATATACTTCAAAACATTAATTTCAAGTTTTATAACTATCATATTTTTGACTCATACTCTTCTTAATCTAAAACTAAAACAAATTCCAAGATAACATACCTTCTGGAAAGTAAAGGCGAAGTAAAGTTATTAAATACGAACACAAATCTAAGTCTACGTTACGAATTCCAGCATCAGTTAAATCAAACACAAGAACAAATCCATTGTCATCTTCTCGTTCATCAATTTTGTTGAGAATATAAGCGATGAAGTCTTTGACAAAACTGTTAAGTTTTGGTACTTTTAAATTGACTTTAACTCTCAAATATATGACACAAATGCCATTATTGTCGTGATTCAATGGAAACATGCCGCCCACTTCGAAGAATTCTTTCGGTATTTCAGTCTCTTTACGGTAGTTGAGATTCGATTCTTTTCTCCATTTCATAGCCTTATCCAACTTTTCTAAAGATAGTTCTAAATTATATCTTTCAGACTTCAAGAATCTCCAAACACTCCAATCATTTTTACGAATTTTTTGGACATCTTTCTCATCGTATAGATCTTTATTGTTTTCATAACGAGCCAAAAAACTTTCTCTCAATTGATTCACTAAATCAGAGTTTCTAAATATTGAATCTTTAATCTTTGACTTATTGATAACTGGCATTTCAAAGCAATTTTTTCAAAACACATGCGATCGTTGAGGAAAACTCAAGAGAAATAAGTTTGTTTACTAAGTTTCTCATTTATTTTGTATGTTAACCTCAAATCGCCGAATAAACTTCAAAACTTTCCCCTAAACTTTTCAACTTCACTCCAACTCGTTTAGAGTCCTTGTTTTGAATGGAATTAATATTTTTTATAAGTAAACACTTTTCTTCCATAAGTTCATAATAAACAATACGTAAATGTTGAGATCAATCAATATTCAAAGTGAGTCAAATTATTTGATAGATGACAGGCCATCACTTCATGCATAGCAATTATTTTGTTCAAAAGTTAATTTCTTGAAATCAATTAATCAAATTTTTATGAACCACACTCTCCAATAAAAGACAATCAAAAACTAGTTTACAGTACAAAAGTATTAGAACTTCTTTTACAAGAAATTCTTTCATTCTTTACATCTCAACTTTTTTAACAAATATATGTCAGTTTAGTGTCTATTCATTAAACTTAAACAAACCTTGAGATAAGAAGCTTTTTGTTAAAAATGATTTCATTAAATTGAATTTTAAATAAAATGAAATACAAATTTTAAGAAAACTATCCATAAGACAGACTCAACAGTAATCCTCACGTCACTGCTAAATGAAAATGCAATTGAAAAGATAAAGTTCTGGTAATGCTCTTAAAAACTTTTGTTTTCTTTCAAATGGAAACTTTAACAAACACTTGTTATAGTAGAACCAGTACTGCACCTGTACTAACAGTTTCACCATAAAAATTTGGTCATGAGAGCATTTGAATTTTTATCAGATAAAAATAATTCTCAAGTATCGCTCGATTCTATTGTTTGTATAACCACATACTATTGTTTTTAGAATGAAAAAACTCCTCGAAATAAAACAGGAATAATCATATACTCATCAATTGAAAGAACACTATCTTATAAGAGGCAGAAATTTTGGTTCGCGGGCCGCAGTTTGAGAAGCCCTGGTCTAACAGGGAAGATAACCCGTTATTAGGACTTTGATGGCCTAAAAGGTTAAATACAAAAACTTACCATTACATACAGGATCTGTTACTTTGAAAGCAGATGCAATAACAATACATCCTGATGTATATGCACAAAGTGTTGCACTACATGTTCTAATAAGCAGCCTTCGGCTATAAATAATAAACTATCTTTTGTTTTTCTGCCGCTAACTTTAAAGAGTCCTTTTATTTGTTATTCATATTTTACGATTTGCTCAAATTTCCAATTATGAATGTTTGTTGTGATTTAATAAAAAGTTATGCGCTTGTTATATGTTAAAGTTTACTTCAGCACCAGTTACAGTTCAAAAACTCATATTTCAATATTAGAGGAGATCTGGAAGAGATCACTTTGATCTACAAATACCTGACGGGTTGCAATTTTCAATCAATGTAAGCCTCAGTCTAATACTCAGCTAATGGTTGGGTTAACGTTACGTTACGTTACGGTGGAGTCAGTTCTTTGAATGAAATCAAAAATGCCTGAAGTGTAACACTCAGGATGTGAGTAGTGTTCAAGTTGTTCAAAGGTGCTGACAATCTTGCCATGAAGTTCAAGCGAGTTAAGTGTTCCGTAGAGATCATTACAAAAAAGTCGATGAGTAAAGAATCATTTTAAACCTTCAGAATGGATACTATTATTTCAATTTGAATAAAATGTAGAGCAAATAGTTTTGTTGCACTTTTGTGTCAAATTTAAATTAATGGTTAGGCTATAATGATGAAGACCTCACTTTAACCTTTGAACTACAATTATCAATAATTGTTGAAACTTTCAAATTGGAAAATATCAAAAATGCTTTTTATTGTGAATTTACATTAAGTTATTATTGAACTTATCATACATGAAATCAATATCTGTTTGATATTTATTTATAATATTTTTACGCTTCAATTTCATGGCTGCGGTCACTAATCCATTTTCGGGTGTCCATTCATCAGCACATAATTTTATTTTAACAGGAATTTCGAATTTATTAAGTTTAGCATTAGTTCCGAATCTCATTATCTGTTGACTTATAGCAGTAACTATTTCACTGTTTTCGTATAAATCAATGTTAGAATTGTATGCTATTTTCAGACGTTTTGCCATTTCAGTGATTGCTATCACGTTAGGAACTATTAATGCAACCAAATAATTATGATATGAATTTCCGACAACACAAAGGTTTTCGATATATCTGCAGTTTTTCAGCTCGGCTTCAATCTGGAAATGAGAAAATTAAATGCTCTGCACTCGCAATATTAATATAAATAATTCAAAGCTTGCCTGCAGAGTAACCCTTAGCTCTAAAATAGTTTTCTATAGTGAAGGCTACCTATCATTTGAAATATATATTGCAGTTAACACTTTTAAAGTAATTTATTTTAGAGCTAAGGCTACTTTTGCAGGCAAACGTTCAATTGAAAAGTTAGAGAATTGCCTAAAAAATTTACAAAACTTAAAACTATATTTTTTATGAGATAACAACTCATACAAATTATAATCAAAGTTATACTGTATTAATTTGATCACAAGTCTATCAATTATTGTATTTTAACGATAGTTATTGAAAGTAATTTTTCAATACAGAACAAACTTACTTTTCCTAATGAGACATATTCTCCAAATTGAAGTTTTATCAAATCTTTTTTGCGATCAATTATTTTAAAAGTTCCGTTTGGAAACACTTCTCCGATATCTCCTGTGAGAAACCATTTATCGCCGTTTTCATTAAAATATGATTCTTTAGTTGTCTCATTCGAATTGAAATAACCCGAAGAAATGGCATCACTTCCGATGACAATCTCTCCTCTAGGATTAGGCCTATCATTCACTCTATAGCCTCCTTCATCCCAATCAATTAATTTGATTTTGACTCCAACTAATGGCGCTCCGACTCGACCAAAACTGTGGTCATTGGGATCCATTATACATCCGGCGCCAGTTGTTTCTGTAGAGGCATATCCTTGAGCTAATGTTATATTAAGACATGCTTTTATCAATTTTTGTGTGTCTTGAGAGAGTGGAGCCCCGCCGACAAGCATTGTATCTATACGACCGCCGACTAAAGCTCGAAATTTTCGGCAAACAATTAAGTTTAGTATAGGAGTATCGAAACCTTAATCACAAATCAAACATTTCATTCAAAATTTTTAGCTTAAATAAAAATAATATTATTTTAAATGCCTTTTTCTGTCCAAAATGTTTTGTAATCGACAGCGAAATCAAACACTTTTCGTGCTATTAATCCTCTTCTACTAATTTTATCATATATTCCTTTTCTGATGCGATCCAAGACAAGCGGAACGGCTGCCATCAGTGTTGGTTTCAATAAAGTTGCGTCTCCGCTATCGCCTTCTCTTATAGCTGTTCCCATATCTGTGAGTGTGTGAGGAGTCGAATATCCAATTCTGACACCAATTATAAATAGAAATGTTTCGGTCGCGAATTCAAGTATATGAGCCAGTGGTAGATAACCTATGTATATATGACTTTCAACGCTTTCAACGCTATTCATAATATGTTCAACAACTGATATGTATGAAGACGCAGCTCTCATGAAGTTTTTATGTGTTATTATCACACCTTTCGGTATACCTGTTGAACCTTTTATAGTAGAAATTAAATTTTAGGTCATTTTAATTTTCTCAATAATGGGTTACAAAAGATGTTTAAAGTCAACGATAGAACAAAACTGGATTACCTGAAGTGTAAAGGACGACAGCGATATCATCCTCAGATGGTGGTACACCCACTAATTCTGATGTCGATAATCTTCCCGATTCTTCTAACTTTGAAAGCGATATCAGATTCACTTTGGAATCAAAATTTTCAATTGATGGCAATTTAAAGCCATTAATATATATAATTTTTGCAACTTTCGAGATGTGTTTTTGAAGTTTAATCAGTTTTGGCAATAAAGTATTTGATGTAATAACATGTGTAACTTCTGTTTCATTTATGCCATGAATGATTCCTGAATTAAGATTTTCGAGTTTAGAGTAAATCTTAGAAATTGATTAACGAAATATTTTTTTACTCGAATAAATACACTGAGAATAATAAGCTGACAAAATATTTTATATTATAAAAATGGAAATTCCTTTAAGTTATACTCTATTAAAATGTTTGATACCTTCATCATTCAAAGTAGAATAAAGTGTAGCCACTGTTGAACCTATTCTTAATATCGCTTGAGCGCAAACAAACCAATCAATGGAAGTGTCAGCAAATATTAAAACTTTATCTTTTTGTTTGACGCCGTTCAACAGAAGCCCTTTTCCAATATGATTGACTCGGTCATCAAATTCACCATAAGTTATCCAATTATATTCGCTCAGCACATATTTCGTTATAGGCTTTTCATTAACATAATGTATTTCTTCATTTATAACTTTCCTGAAAGCCAAACACTCTTTCTCTCTGCCATTCAATTCAATTGATTTTCTAATCACTTCATCAATTGTTTTACAATCAGTGATGAAATGTTTATGTGTATCACCCAATCTAATCCATGGAGATTTGGGATCAGATGGATCTAATTGTTGCGCCCGAACTGCTCTCGACTTGAGCCGCTTAATCCATGGTCTTTGAATGATGAAGTAAATCGGAATAGTTATTAAGTCATAAATAAAAACTATTGATTTGATTATTATTAGTATTAATGTTATTAATATATTCCACTTCACTTTTGGTGTCATTTTTAGTTTCAAAACTTTTCAAAATTTTCGGATTATTCAATTTTTTTTATAACACTTGTATATAATATCATACATTTGTGATGGGAAAAAATGGAAAAACACATATTTTCTTAGAAAGTTTTATGATTCTCTGAACTTCTTTGTAAGAGATTTGAAAAACAGTTAACTTTGAAAAATTAATTATAACAATACAGATACATATCTTATCTGAAAATACCCTCAAGGCTTCAAAAATATATTCAAATTTGTTGTAAAGCAAACTATTTGCTGAGACGGCAACTTGAAATCAAAACAAGTCTTTACTATACAATATTGATGTGTATAAACTTTACTTAAAAACTGAGCAATACTTTCGTGACTTGTTAAAAAAATTGTCATAACCAATTGAAATAATATAACTTTGAAATAAGAAAACGTTTCGCAGCAAATTATGATCAAATCAAGATTTAATGGAGCAAAATCTCTTGTATAACTTTTTGTTATGTCAAAAGGTTATTTAATATGTTATTAAGATTTTTCTTGACATTGACAAGAAAGCTAAGTTTCATTCCATAAGATTATTAGGCTATTCAATTGAAAATTAGGTGAATTGCCTTATTTCACATTATTAGCAAGTTTTTCCTTAACTGTTCCATACAAAGAATTTGGTGTCAGGTCGTATCACATGAATGATAAAAGAGAAAAAACAACGAATTAGAATCAGTTAAGATAAGTTCATGGTGTCTATGAGTTATTCTTGAATTATTATCACCCGACGAAAGATAAAAACAATAACTCAAAGTGAGAGATAATAATTCTTATATAATATGTCTGGTCAAGTTTATGATTATCTGTTTTATAAGTTCATATGAATTCATTTTCAAAATTGCTAA
>JAQFZT010001463.1:0-15098 GCA_034696325.1 Camisiidae sp.
GGTGTTTATTCAATTATTTTATAAATTATGAGATTTGATTTGTTGGGCATTTATTTGTTGGGCTTTTATTTGTTGGGCTTTTATTTTTTGATCTTTTATTTGTTGGGCTTTTATTTTTTGGGCTTTATTTGTTGGGCATTTAGTTTTTGGTCTTTTATTTTTTGGTCAATCGGAAGTAAACCAACGTCTTTATATCGACGCGTCTTTACTTCGAATTTGGCTTTGGAATTGGAATGGAATTTGGATATAAACTCAATTGATTTGATATGAAATAAGTTGAGTTAAAGCCAAATTGGAAGTAAAGACGTAATATTATACACATTCATTCCAATCATATAATACATGCATAACTTTGCACATACTGTATAACATTTTTGAATGCAAAGGATAATTTTATTGATTGAGTCATACAATTCTTCCATTCTATGTTTTATATCAGTGCTTCTTCACAAACAATGGTATGCGTACCAAAAGCTCATATAATACTATAATATAACTTATGATGAGCTCAAATATTCGCTCAATATAAATGAAGTGCACTTTTATAAGAATAAGTCAAATAAAAAATCAGATAATTCTATAAAAATTCAAAAGGCTTATAATATTTATAATAAAGTCAGCGAAGCGAATAACTTGTGATAATTTTGAAAGGTTTTAGAAGAATAAAGTTGAAAAGGTTGAATCTTTGCTTTCTCTTTTTAAATGACAAAAGCAGGATAAATATACAATTATTTTTGCTCATTAGAGAATAATATTATGTAATGTTGAAATGAAGTGAGCTTTGTATCTCATTATCCCATAACTTTCTTTTTAAAGTTCATACCAAATGCTGGAAAAATAATTTGGAGAATACAACAGAAAATACAAATTTCTAAAAGCTTTTATATTTTTATACTTGCATTTCTCATAATTCAAATTTTAGGCTCACATCTAATTTAGAGCTTTTCCTTCAAGATATGTTTCATTTATGAGTTAAAGTTTTATTAATCAATTGTTAAAATGTGGATCAATTCATACCATTCAGTTTGAGATAAATCGAAACTAGATTCAAACTTTCGTATCGTTTATACTGTGATTTCTATAGTATCTAAAATTTATTTTGTATTTTCTGTATTTCTTTATTTTTGAAGCATTTAATTGTTTAGAAGTCAAAATAAATAAAAGCTCTACTTTTTAAAAATGATAGTTTTTTAAGATATCTTAATTTGAAAAAATAGTTCAAATCGAGCAAAGTTTTATAGAAGAGCTCATAACAAAATCAGACAACGGGTTAAAGCCTCTCTCCTTCATTCGATGCCAAATTGAATCCCTGTGGCTGTTATGTCGTAGACTTATTGCACTACATCTTTATACAGGAGTTCTAATTAACAAAATTTAGTTCTGAAGTATAATAAAATGAGTTTTACCTCTTATCACAGCGAAATCACTTGAAAGTAGAGCTATTTTTTTACTATTACCTCAATTTGTAGAATGTATTCCCAAAATGTAAAATCCAATTTTTAGAAAATACGAAAATACAAAAATACAATTAATGAATGTAGAAATTTATTTTGAATAATAGAAATTCCTAGAATCCCAATTCACATAAAAAGCATAAAATAAAAATGAATTTCTAGATTTCATAAAAGCTTTTTAAAAATTTAGGTTCAAAAATTAGGTGAAAAAAGTTTATTTTCATCAAAACTTTAAAAGAGCGCTGAAGCAAATTTTTTTCTCAACATTACAATTATTTAGGCATTTTTGTGTGGAAAAAATCCAAATCAATGTTCTATTTCGTTGTTTGATTTTTCAGTCAGCAAAATATTTTTCTGAATAAACAATTTTGATAAAAAAAACCTGCCAGAGCTGGTGTGGGCTTAAAACCCGAGGCTTTTATTCAGAAACAATTCAAGTATGGCTACAATTCCAAAACTAGAAAACTAAACTTTTAAGACCTCATTTATCCTTCACTTTAGTTAAAATAAATGAAATCTCTTTAATTAAATGATTTGAAATGATAGTCTCATTTTAAAAGTTAAGTTAACACAACGCAAAAAACCCGAAAGGTTTTCTTCGCGATTGACCGGTTAGGTGGTCGACAAAATTTGAACCCCTGTTTCCGCTCATTTCATGGCGGAATTGGACGTATAATTCAATTTCTTTCAGGGATGAATGAATTCAGGGATTGTTTGAAATGAAATTCAGTGAGACGTAATGTTCTATTTTCGGACAAAAACCTTATATAAAACCCCATTCGGAAAATTCCCGAAAAATTTATCCCATTTTCAAACTCAAAAGTAAACTAAAACCAAAGATAACTTATTTCATATAACATAACGAAATTATTAATTGTATTTAAATTATACGTCCTATTCCACCACGGAATGAGCGAACACAGGCAATTGAAACTTTGTCGACCACCGAACCGGACGATCGCGAAGAAAACCCTTCGGGTTAACTGTGTTAACTTGATTTTTAAAATGAGATTACCATTTCAAATCATTACACTTCAGCTTAAATAAGTTTCCTTTGGTTTTAGTTTACTTTTGAGTTTGAAAATGGGATAAATTTTTTGGGAATTAGTTATTGAGGGGATTGAAAACAGGGTGCGGGCGAATCGTGAACGGGCGAAATAAGGCAGCATAAATTGCTATTCGTATAAAAGCCTCTGGTTTTAAGACGGCAATCTCAGAGCTTAATCAGAAGTGTATTGACTAAAATGCGTAAAAGGAGAAGAAGGAGGCCTACAATCAATTCCCAGTTGGTTTCATTATAAACTCTATTTGATTCCAAAAAATTCATTAAAATTTGTTAATAAAAGATTTAAGATAAAGATATGATATAATGAATTTGTGCCAACTTTACTTTGAGATTCTTATATATGAAGAAAAAAATTCCTTTCCCTTCCCTTTAGATTTAAAACTTTTTTGAGACTTGAAAATGTGATTTCTTGAAAAAACTCTACTTTAATGTCAAATTCTTGAGTAAAATGTGGAAAACTTGAAATATAATAATTTCCTAACTGACTGACTGTTAGCATCATTGACACTGCATGTTTCACAGACAAAATTATAGATATTAGTAACTAAAGAATTGTGTTGCGATTCAGTCATAAACCTTACTTTGAGAATCATAAATATTTTAATCATAGATATAACATAAATTGATAGTGATATAAGGTTTCCGATTCTCATTTCCTCAATTAAGAATTCGATGATTATGTTCCAAAAATTATAATTATATAATGTAATTACCATTAAATGCTTGTATGAGACATGCTTTTGTTAGAGAAGTTAGAATTGAAATGAAAAGATACGCTATAATTATTTTCGGAAAACACATTGAAACCCAATTCTTTTACGTGATCATAGTATAAGAGTTTGCTCTATATTTAATGGCAATCACGAAATACACTGTTAGCATAGATGGGCAAAAAAACAACTGTTTTCGCTCTAAAGCAGTTGTGGCTAAACAATCATTTTTTCTGGTCCTATGAGACTTTTCGTAAATTAATTGAAAAGCCATTTCACGCACAACTTTTGAGTTTTTAAAAAAGCTTTTCAATAATTTCATTTTAAATAAAAGCCAAAAAATGATAACATTTAGAGACTCTGCTTTAGAACATTGAATAGTGTAACTATTTTTCCTTCAACATAGTTTTGTCACTTTTTTAAGGAGCGTTTTAATTGATTTTTAAAATGTCATAATTAACAAATCGATTTTACAATTTTAGAAAAAACTACATATGAATATAGAATTTCTTTGAAGAATATTCAAAATTTATGCTGAAATAACACAACTTCTTAAATATTATTTTCTCACTGTATTGATATTTCTCTAAACAAATTTTGATAGACTTCATAATCACTTTAAATAATCGAATTTTATTTATTTATTTATTTCATACATTGTATTTTACATTTCATACAATAATTTGATAATAATTTAAGTTATGTTTTATTCCGTATTAACCCAATCGTTTATCAAACCATAATCTTTTTGCAATGAGAAACAGTCTATTATACAGTTTTTTTTATTAATAATTACTTTGACTTATAATCTTGAATTACCTTTAATTATATTTGAGTCTAACTTTGAAAAGATATTATTTATAAAAAGAATCAAATTTCCTAACGTAAAAACTTTACCTTTGATTTGATGAAATGCCACAATTACCTTACTTCAAAATCTTATGATGGAATTGGGTTTCTCAACAATGTTCAAAGCAATATAAGTGAGTAAACATTCTCTATATTGTGCAATTACATTATGATTGGGTCAAACATTTTAGATAGTGGTAATTAACTGTTAGATCATGACCCATAACCCTTGAATTATTTGATTTTAGCATCGGTTTATTTTAAAATGAAAAAATATCAAAATTTTTATAATATATTTAGAATTATTGTATAGATCTATGGGAAAAATCTTTGTTATTTTCAAAAAATCTATACAAAAGATCTTTTCAAAAGATATCATTTTCAAAAGATATCAAGTATACTAGAAGAATATTCTTTTTATGAAGATTGGATTTGGTTCAACTTATGCTAAATAAGCAAAAAAAAAATTTTTTATACATCAGGAAAATCACACTTGAAAACTATTGTGTGTTTTCACACTTAAAAAATCAGAAAACTTCTAATCATAGGCTGAACACAGTTATAACTTAAATTGAAAAGTGTTTACGAATTAGGTTTGAAACATGATAATTGAGATTTTTTTATAATCTGTTTCATTCAATAGTTGAGAGGTTTTATTTGTAGTAAGATCTGAATTTTAATAAATTTTTCCCAATTATTATGTCCAAACTAATTCACACGCGCTTTTCAATTAAAGTTATAGGGTTTCTGACTCTTTCATATTTTACTAAACTCAGTATTGAAAACATTCAATATAAAATTGTTTTCAACTGCTTTTCAGGTATTGATTGATATCAAATCCGCTACAATGTATGTGATATTTTGCTGGATTTCCCTGAAAGGACTTCTTATTTTATATTTATAAAGGACAGTATTTTAGAAGTTAAGGGGAGTAAGAATTTAGTCTTTATAGAGTGCGTTTTACTCTATTATTGTTATATAACTCTAATTCATTTGAATAATTTGAATATATTTTTAAAACATGCTCTAAACATAATAAATGACTCAATGAATAGTTTTTGTTTGAATCGTTTGAGTTTGAATCTGTGCAGTAATCAGTATTGAAGTTATTGTTGTAGCGCAGTCTGTCCTAACATATGCTTATTTGTGCCCCATTAAAAAAACACATTTAACACTTGAATTAGTTTAAGGAAGAACTTTATGCAGATTGTGAAATATGTGACGCTTCCACTCACCATCAGAAGCTTCTGACTTCCTTTTCTAGTTGAAATTACCTTCTGTTCACTCATTCAAATTATTCTGCAAATGATATTTGAATTGTGTGTTATACTGCTTATACTCGTACCAATTGTTACAGTATATGTGGTCTATTCTAAGAGCCATAAGTGGATAAAGTGAGAAAAAATCGATTTTCATCATAACTTTAACGAAGTCTCTGCTTATTTCGGTATCTGTTCTTGTTTTCTATACTCATTGTGAACATATCTTCAACAAAGCCTAGAGATATAGCAAAGAAAAAGGATACAGATTATTGAATAATAAACAGGAAATAACATTTACTGGAAGGGATATTGTTAAGTATGAAATAACAATTTTAGTATCCGTGTTATGTCGAATCAAACTCAAAATATACTCTTTATAAGTTTTTAAATAAAATATAGACAAAAATCGATATAATTTAGTCATAAGACATTTGAGTTATTGAAACTCTCATCTATTTGAAAAACCATTCAAAAACTTGAGTCTATTTTTGAACTTTTGAGGGCTGTTTCAAACAAAAGCAATAACAAGTTTGTATAGAAAATAGATTTGGATTACTATTAATTAACTCTCACTCATTCATTAAATTTAATCAAATATTATCATAAAAGTTGAGTTATTAAAAAATTCAAATAAAAACATAGTTAACACAATAGTTATAAATCTAAAATAAATATTTTTTATGAGCCTTTTTCTTATTTAACGACTTAAAAAGACATTTTGAGTTGCTTTCGACATATGAAGTAATAATTTAATTGACTTCTATGTAATGATAGATAGTGAAAATGCATACATGCATACAGTATGCATAAAGAGATCTATATTTGAATTAAGTTTGGAAAAGTTTTTGTTAATCAAAGTATTTTAATTTGTTGTCTACACAATGAAAACACGATAACATAAATTGCTTGGCATTACAGCCAAATATACCTATTATTTGGAACGGAGAAACATTAGAGAGAATATATCATTTGAAATGGATGAATGTGTGCGTTAGCACTTTTGTTAGGGTGTAGTACTGTATAAGGACAACAGATAATCGATGATTGATGAGACATTATAATTGGACAGCTAGAGGCCATTATAACAAATCTTATAAATTATTGAATAACAAACATCATCGCACTTAATGTTGTAATAACATGCACTTGAAAATTATTTTCACACATACAATAATATTAATTGACTTAAATCAATAAATCTCATTCATTGAGACATATATGATGATAAATTCACCGAACATTATGCCTTTCCTGTAAAGTCTAATCTGTGAGATCAGACTTTTCATAACTTTATATGTCATTTATATCGAATCCTAATTAATTGTTGAGTTACAAATTCTTCAAATACAACGTTAGTTTGTTGTTCAAGTTAGCTTTTCTTAATATATAAGTGGGTGAACATCAAGTTTCTTATTAAGTTCTAAAAGTCAAACAAGAAACAGAATTGCATTTTTTCTAATGTTGATCCTAACAGTCTTTTTCTTCTATTCGCTAAGAATTACATCTCATTTTAATTTGACTCACAATGCAATAGTCATATATAAGGATATTTTCTTGAATAAATTTAAGCTTTCTGTCGCTTCTGAACGTGAAGGAACTTACAATTTGCAAATTTGCTTAATTCAATTACAACTAGATTGAAATATTTGCTTCTTTTTTTGACACATATATTAAGTGAATTCAATCGAATACAGATGTGTATTCAAGCATAGAAATAATGAACTTAAACACAATCTTTTCAATTTTATGTGTACAAAGCGTGTAATTTGCATCTCAAATAATTGAATTCTCCGCTAATTATAAAAGGATGATTTACAACAATTGTCATAAATGTTTAACATAACTTATGTTCTCTAATTTGTGAAAACGCATAACGCAATGCAATGTTCAAATTTTTCAGCATTTATGCCATTTCTGTACTATAGGGTTAAGATTTATTTCTATCAACTTCTTTTGCTCGAAAATATTTACTACTAGTGTATTGCTTGATATAATTTGAATTTTCAAATCATCTCAATTCGGAGCTGTGGTTTTCAAAGTTTACTTAAATACAGAAATCCATTTTAGAAATTTATTACAATCCAATATTGAGATTCAAATTTTTTAAGTTTAAAATCAAATTCAAATCTAATCATATAAATTTGAAGTAAATACCTGTGGCAGTAAAGAAATTTGAAATTGAAAAATATATGCCGTAAACAACTGATGGATAGGTTGTCAGGTTAAGGGTTTGTTTTCTATATAATCTACATATAAATACATATGCGTTGACTACACTTGCATTTGTTCTCATAGGTATTAAAATAGACATATCAATTGTCCCTTAGATCTATTGAGTCAGGTATAAATGTAACTTTTAAAGTTCAAAGTTCAAAGTTCAGTACTATTAAATGAAAAAATCTAGAAAGGATAATACCATAAGTTCATATGCCGTAATGTATAGAAGCAGATATTCTTATCAAACAGAAATATAGGTATCTTTTTTTGATAATAGAATTTAATCAAATATAGATTCATAAGCATGTTATAAGAGCTTTCCAAAAGTGTTTACATTCACTTTCCTATGAAATTTCATCTTAATTTGAAAAAAGTTATATCAGAAATTGAATTTTATTCTGTATTCTGTATGAAAGCTTATATTTTAATAAGAAGAGTTAGTTTAAAAACATAAAAACGAATGTTTTGTTGGAATCAATTGAGTTTTCAATGACTATTTACATAACTTAGACATTTATTGGATAGATGTTTAGCTAAAAAGTCACAAAATTAAGGATATCTATCAATATGAAAACTATACCAAAATGGGCTTCAATTTGATACAAAATTTGCTAATAAATGCTGAAAATTCTTAGAGTTATGACTGTTCAAAATGGTTTCCGTTTATCACGAACATCCTCTGTAAGAAAAGAAAATAGCTATGAGTCTGAGATATTCTAATCTTTCTTGAGTCAAATGATTCAACTTTTAAAAAATTAAAAAACAAATTACATGTATAATTAATGAGTTTTTTAATTAAATCTTTAATCAGATATCCAGCAATTATAATGAAAAAAGAAATCAATTCGATTTAATGCAAAGATTAATGATTCAAAAACAGATTTTAAATGGATTGATAGAGATTTTCTCGCAAAATAATAAATTATGTCTAAATTTACTGAGTCTTCTCATTATTGCCTTCTTTGATCTGATGGTTGAAGCGATATATCTTTAATTGTTTGCTCCCCTAATCACTTAAAAACTAATGATGGAATGAAATGAATTATAATTTTAAAGTTGTTATTATAAGCGATTTTTCGTAGGATTTTATTTTGGTATAAAGAATATTTCGGTCCACTGAATGGTAGAGCAATTTAAAGTAATTGAACAAATATACAAACGTGAACTTTACTTTACTTGTATACTTTGGTATTCCCAACTTGAATGTTCTTTGCAAGTTATAAGTTAAACCTCACATTTATTCCCAACGCACCATTAATTTTGTTCAATTTAACAGTTATAATAATTTCAGTGTAAGGCCTTCTACACTAACATTTAAAACTCAAATACACAGTACATTAAATGTTGACGAATCTTTTTCTAATGTCTTATAGAGTTGTGTTCAATTTAATCATGCAATCATTTGCCTAGCTTTAGGAATTCCCATATTCTGTCAAACTTACCATTTTCACAAAGTATTACTAGAAAACAATCCCTTTAAAGAGATCTTATTTTTAAATATTTCATTATCTATTAACTGCTTAAGAAAACTCATTAATATGTAATTACTATGAGTTTTAAAGTTAATCAAATAATCTAATTAATAAGAGAAGAGATAAGTTCGATTTCATTTTCTTATCTATTGATTTTTACATTTTCTCAAATACTTCTCATTAAACTTAGAATTTGAATTTGAATTAATGAAAATTAAACTTCTAAATTGGTTTTCTGTTTTATCGCTACTAAAACTATTATTATTTCAAGTTTTATCATTTTTTAAATAAGAATCAAATCCTTCTCTCTTATTAATGAATCATAATTTGAAGAATTTGAAACTCATAGTAATTACATATTACTAATGAGTTCTTAAACTAAAAGATTGATAAAATATCTGAATAAAATCGTACTGAAAGAATTTATACGATTTATATGACTGTAGTAAATAGTATATTATTCTTTATTTTCACTATAGATAATGAGAAAATATTTTGGCTCAATTTAATACAATATTTGTGATCCATAGCAAAAGATACAATTGAGTTATGCAATTGACAGGAGTTCTTACTGAAAAAGAAACTCGCGTTTAAACTAAAGTAACGATGAATGAAAATGTTTGGAACAAATGACTGGCAAAATGCTCCTCTAATTGTGTCGCTCAGCTCACAATAGTGAAGCCCAACAGAGTTAAAATAGAGATGTTCTTAACTTATAAAGAGATGCCATATAGAAGGCAACAAAAGTCTCATTAATCGAGTAGTTGGGCTCAACTAAATGAAGAAAAATGAAGCCATCCATAACTGAGATGATGGCTTCACTGCTCCTTTGCTCACACAGTTTTATCGTTTCACATTCTAAGCAAATAATGATAACATAATACTCAAAGAAATATTTCTCAATCCACACTCTTTATAAATCCCATTTTACATTTTAAGTTGGATTCTATTTTTTATATTCCATTTTTACCTAATTCCATATCAATTTCTTTAAAAGTAAATATTTTCATTTATCATGTGCTCCAACATAAAGCTGTCTTTATTTCGGCAAATTATTAATGATGTTCATGTTTGAGATTTTCACAATTGTATATTCAAGTGAATTTTTTTGTTGCTAAAATAACTCATTTTTTAATAAAAATTGATATTTTTTAATAAGATTTTTTATTCTTCAATTGACACTTGTAAATACCTTTGAATCACAAGCTATTTATAAAATAAATTATAAACATGAAAAGCTAGACATTCCTCTATAATGAGCATACATTTCATGTTCTGTAATACGAATTCGTTGAACCAGTGATGGGAAATCGAAAACATGCTTCCCAAACAAGACGTATCATTTCAATTATCTTATGTTTTCAACTTTATGTTACCTTTAAGTTATTTTCCATTGAGAACCCTAATATTTTGCTTTAAATCTTTCAAAAATTTAGGATTTTAGGATTTCAAATGTTCAAATCTTCGGTGAAATTCATTAAATAAGAGAATAAATAATAAATAAATAATTAGTGAATATTAGAATGTTTTCATCAATATTTTTATTAATTCATTTCAATGTATTTACAAGAACTTTGAGATAACATGATATTTTTGAAGTTCTAATGCTATAAATGAAACCAAATGAAATTTCCTTAAGTTTTATTTGATGATGACTTATCGCTTTTTGTATGTGATTAAATTTCTAGAAAAATTTTCCAACAGCTCATAAACATATTTATACCTGTATATTTATTTTTACATTAGACCAGCTAATTCATGATGAGCTCTTTTAAAATATTCAATATTGCACTTATTTTCAAAATAAACTAAATAAACGCTAAATCAAGAGCTTTTAAATCAAATTTTAAAGTGAATCGTCAATCCTATCGGAGACTTATAAATTCACAAATCAGTCTTTTATATTTTAGACGCTTTTAATGTAAAAACATTTCGGGAAAACTTATACTTAAGTACTTTATAAGTTACACTTAGTATGACGTAAGATATCTTTTCCTAAATTTCAGGATTCGTTCAAATCTATAAAAGTTAATAATATTCATTAAAGAGGCAATAAAATTGATTCAATTTTAAAATATAGACTGATTCGTAGTTCATCATTCATTAATTCCTTATTCATCATTTAAATACATATATAAATAAATATATTCTATTTATAACTGGTAAATATTGTTAGATAATGGAAAACACAATTTGTTACAGCAATTAAATTTCCAATTAAGTAATGCCTATACAATAGTATTGAATTATGAATATTCAGAGTGTTAGAGTCTAAACACACTTTTAAGTACTCAAAAATGTGAACTCTATTTGAGGCAAAATTTGATTGCGATGGAAATTTTCAATTAACTGTATGTATGTATAAGAAAAGTATACCTGAAAGCTTCTAAATGAAAATCGTGAAAAATAAAAACCCGAAAAAATAAGAGATTTTGTTGATCAGTGATCGCACATTATGTGGAGCATAAATTTTGACGATTGATTGAGCAGAAGAACGAGTTGAGGGTTCATCGTTTGGTAAATCAATTCCATGGCAGAGACGAAGAAAGTTTCTTTTTTCATCCATACATTTCTTGTAATAATTGGTATCTCCATCACAAACACACTCTCTGATATTAACTCCTACTTTGCGACGGTTTAGTATAGATACAGAATTATTACATCTTTTGGTGCATTCTTTGCCATTGAATGTCTGTTCACACAAATACCTATAATAATTCCAAGCTTCAAAACAAGTAGAATCGGCTCTACAATATAATTCTGACACTCGACATAATTTGGTCGCTGCATCCCCTACGGGATAACACGACTTAGTTCTCTCTCGAAGTATATGACAATATTTATTGTCAGCACAGTCACAATTAAGATAGTCATAGCCTTCTGTTGTCATCGCTAATGATATTATAGCGAGTTGACACAGCTCTGAACAGCTTGTGTTAGTTTTTCCATAAAGTTCTTGTTTGCAACTAATTCGGTAATCATGTAATGCCAAACCACAGACCATCCGTTTCGTACACCTATTCAAAGATATTTCGCAATTTTCCACAATTTGATGCTGTGCTGCCCCATAACTTATCACGTCAATCAGTAACAGCCAAACAAATATAACACTTGACATTATTTTGTTATTATGAAAACTTTATATGCAATAATATCAAACTTATTTCTATCTTATGATATCGTGGTGTTGAAGTTGTTGGCATCATCTTTCCAAAAGTCTAAGATAATGTCTAAAACAATAACAGCCAAAGTCTGCTGTAATATTATAACCTAAACCTTATATTGCAATGATTTCTACTTTTAAGAGTACGAAAACTTTTATTTTTCAGTTCCCATCGCAACTGATGGAAGTGTAGAACTGGGATAAGAATCGAGAATCCTATGCATTGTATTTGTTAACAGTAAAGATGCAATGAAGCTACCACTCAAAGCTTCTAAGGTTCACAGGAAACGCTTGCCTGTGCGAGTATGTGCACTGCATCTATAAATTAGATTTTTCCAATCCTTTGGAGGCATTGCAACGCACGCCACTATTGCCTACACCACATTCTCGTAACAAACTTTTTTCAAAAATCTCTTTCAAATCTTATATTCCTTATTTCATTCAATATTCCTTGTTTTTAAGATAAAGTTTTTCTTTTATTCAACGGAATTCTTTAGAAATAAGGTTTTAGCACAGCTTTCAAATCAAGATCAGAGCTACAAAAGATGACTTACAAATACTTTTCCATTGACTGAAGTCACGGCTTTAAGAGTAAAGCACTAATGCTTTGACTAAAATGCAAGTTTTGCCGACAGGAAAATTTACTGGATATAAAGTGCTAAAGTTTGCACGCACTCTAACTGAATATAATGGAAATAAATGAACTCAGAAAACCATTTAATTCCTCGTATATTTGATTTTAGTGTATAAATTATGTTATGTTCGCTCATTCTAAAAATGATCGTTGACTACATAATAATAAAATAAAGTAAAAACTCTCGCCCTTTACTTCTTGAAAAATGTATTGAGTTTAGTGATTGGAGAAAAGGCATGATAAGATTTTTTATGTTGTTCAGTACAGTAATGGCACAATCATTTATTACTATTCGAAGACTTGACAGCGCACTTACAACTCCAATACTAGGTTAGAACAGATCAATACCGTAAATGTGCTCAAAGCAATAGCTTGGAGAATACCAATCCATTTGATCGGCACGTTTTATACAGTAATTACTTTTGTACAAATCATTTATTCAAATCGTAATTCATTTAATCATTATTTCATCAATCTTTAAGAGACTTCTTTTGCGGCTCAAACTTTGATTCTCTAACATGTCTGGCAGTTATAGAGATATTAATTTTCCTTTTTATTTCTAAATCTTAGTCAATCGACTAGAAAGAAAAATAGCGTAACATCAAGAAAAGTAGAATGTTCTCATTATAACAGTATATCAGTTATAACTAGACTTATCCAAGTGGAAGAGTGCCGGTTTCGTTTCTAACTCTTGCGGCTCATTTCAGAAATCATTCACTTCTCAATTTCGAGTGTTTTTAAAAGAGTATCTATTCATAAGAATAAGAATCAAACTCATTTTTTACTTTATTAAACTTTATTTTCTTACATCTTGTAAATTTTACAACACATTGGGAACAGAGCGGACTCATCAAAAAATTTCTCAACAAATTAGTTTTTCATAAAATTCAAATTAAAACTCAATTTTTTTTAACTCCATCATTATATGAAACTTTTTTTTATATCTTAATGTTTGTTATAAGTGAAATTTCTTTGCTTTTGAAACGAAGCGAAAACTTATTTTGAAAATTAAATGTCAAATAATTGGTTATTGAATGCACGGCTAGTATTAAGATTTCAATGAAAATGTCTCAATGTTTTTGTCAATTCGTACCAAATAATCTTTAAATAGAAGTTCAAATAGTATCAAATTGAAGAAATAAAATTGTGGAAAGGAATTCTTATTTTTCTTCAAAATTTTCAGAATTTAAAAGACCAAAAATAGCCACAGAAAATAAGGTTCTGTTGAACTGTTTAGATTTTTAGGAATTTTATGAAAAGCTGATTGAATCCCACATCTGAACTCTCTAAGCCTACATGTGGGCAAAGTCTGGTTATAACATTTTAACATTTTATTATAAAATAGTTGTAAGTTATCTATCATTGAAGTATTGATTGCTTTTGAGAATAGAGTTTACTTTAGAAGATAAAATGAATTGAGTAATGCTAGTACTGCTCAGAGTCTGTAAACATCATTATAAAAACATTAAAGTCTTCAACAAACATAAACTTTGTCACAATTCAATTAAATTAAATCATTTTATTGTTTTAAATTTAACAATTTTGAATATTTATTACAATTAATTTTTAAAAAAAATATTTTTATTCGTAAATGAAGTTGAATTTGTAGGACTTTATAATAGACTCTATTAAGTATTTGGTTCTGTTGTTTGCTTTTGTTGATACTCTTCCTGAACGATGACTTTTGTTCGTCTTCTAATTAGAAGACCTGCCAAAACAATAACCTATTATTGAAATAAAGACATTGAAAGTATAGAAAATGTTCACAAAGTGTGCTTAATATCAATCTAACCATAATAGCTATGTATAGAATACCAATAATACATAATAGGAATAAAATATTCACTGTTAGAGTCTCTCCGTCTTTTTGACTCAATCCCATTTAGTCTAAAGATTATATCTCAACAAAACTTCATTTTATAGCAAATCAATCGATTTTAAAAATCAAATTTCAGTTTAATTTTTAATTTCAAATTCATTTAATGGAACATTTTTAGCGAACGAGCTTTTCATACTAAGTGTTCATCAGTTGTAAATGAATTGTTAATAAAAGCCTGCAAATTATGCTTTATATTAAATACTGTACTAATGCTCTGTACACTCAAAAAATGAAATCCATGCAATTCAACTCAATAGTCAGTTTGATAAGACTTATAATACTGTTTATCATCATTTCAATCTCATCAAACACTAATCACTAATTAAATGGACTTAAAGAAGTCGGGGGTAAAGCACTGCTACGCTATATAGAGAAAAACTGCTTTAAAGTTG
>JAQFZT010001464.1:0-15098 GCA_034696325.1 Camisiidae sp.
ATTGAAGCGCACTCTTGTGCGAAAATCTTTAAGAGGATAACGATAAATATTCTGAATTAGATCTTTGCATATCTTTAACACTAGAGTGCGCTTCAATTAATTGACATAAAAGTAGTGACTTTTCGCACTATGTCGTTCTAGCACCTCATTATGTTTCCCACAAACCAAATTATACACTTCAATAGTATTCAAATTGAGAAACTATCAAATTCATTTTTTTTGGCAACAATTCAATTATTGTTGGTTACAGACGGACATAAAGTACGAAACTATAGACTCGTATTCTTACACAACGAGTTAATAATTACACAAATAAAAAAGATAGTCTATTGTCAAATATTGTTTTTAACATATGGTTAAGAAAACAAGTTAATATAATTGTACTTTTTGTCTGTCTGTATTTCAATGTTTGCAAAAAAAAACTATAAAAGTTTCTGAATTTGAAGAATTTAATTGTTGAAAAACTATGAAAAGCATAATTTGGAAGTCTTTAATGATTTAAATTCAAAATTTATTAACTATTACACCAGTCATGTTAATATATAATCCCAAATAATATCTTTATTATTGAACTGAAACTCTCTTAAGAGTACTTTCACGTTGATCTGTAAAATTATTACATAACACATAATGGTTGATAATATTGTATTTTATACTACTTTTATGGACTAGAATAAACAATTATTATTAAGAATAAGTGTTACTAGTCGTGCTCCTAAAGTAAAACTCAAGTTTTCATTCAGACTATAAGTCTTGTCCTGATTGAAACACTCATGAGGGGATTAGATTCTGTACAGAAGTAATAAACTATAGAATTGTTTATCTTTCAGGTCATAATTCGCATTTAATACTACTTTTATGGTTCACTTTATTTCAATAAAAGACATTTCATTCTAATCAGTCTATAGTAACGGTTCCCAACCTTTTTTTCTCGAGACCCACCAAAAGATTCGAAAAAAATTTCGACCCATTTAAACAGTAATTGTGAATTAAGCCAGTGGGAGCCTAACAGGAAATTTTTGGAAATTTTTAGAAATTTTTAAAATAAATTTTTGGAAGCTATTATTATGAATGCTTATAAATAAGCCCTCGGTATGATTTGGCTTTATTCTATCACAAATAAGCATTTTGATATAGAATCATGTTTATCAAATTAAAACTATATATGTGGGTCTAGAAGCTCAAAAGAGACCCACATAATTATTCAATAAACCCTTAGGTTTCTAATACAAAAGCTGGGAAAAAGTTGTAGAAAAGTTTGTCCCTGAGAATCAAAATTAAATAAGTAGTTCAATAGATATGTACGAATATATATCATTTTGTTTTGTGACCAGACCTCACTAAATTTCCGAAAAATCCTGGAATTCACCACTCGGTACTTCTTCCCGGAATAGGTCTTTCCTTCAAATGAGATTTTCTCGAAATAAAATTTAGAAATTTTCAACAGATTAATAGCCATTTAAAATTTAATTATGAAAACTCATTACAAATAAAATTTTTAAAAACTCACCGAAATTTGATATAATTTTCGTATTTACACATTTATTTGATCAAAATTGACGGGAAGTAAATATTTATTTTAATAAGTCTATGCCTTTCTTTGACCAAAATCTGTGGAGCCACGACCCACCATTTGGGACCCCCGATCTATAGGTTAATAATAAAAAAGTTTTCTTTTATCTTTTGGTACAGATTTTCCTACTGAATAAGTAAAAAGAAAATGGCAAAAAAATTCATTACTCCATAGACTCAATAAGTTTCCAATAAACTTATACTTTATAAATGTCTAGTAAAGTAAAAGTAATAATAGAGTTTTGGCATACTTTTTATACTATATAAGTTATTGAACAGTCACTTCTCTTATGTAAGGGCAGAAATGATTCATGAAATTAAAATCATTTACGATTATTCTGTTAGAAAATTTGCTTGAATTTAGGTTATACATGTGTGATAAAAATATAAAGTGGGCCTAAATTCAGTGATCACTCATCAAAATGTGATAGAAAAGCCTCGAATATACTGAAACCCGAGAATATGTAAGTCTTGAGCTCAAAATCTTCGGATGTCTTATAAGCTGTTGAAGTGTTATTCACTTATGTAAGCATTTTCTAGTAACTAATCATTGGTATCATTGTCTTAATGTCAGGCGTCGGTTCTAGTGTCTGGTTTTAGCCCACACACAAGCTCTTATGATTTATGTGAAGAGTTTTTCAGAATAATTTATGAGGTTTGCATTTCGAGATAGTTCTCTGGTTTGAGTTGATGTTTGTTTTCATGGAAATAAATGGAAAATTTAACAATATTTTATGTTCTCAAGCGATAATTATGAGTTGAGTGTTTTCAAAAGTGTAGCCAAAAAGTGGCTCTTTATTAATCATAGCTCTAAAAAATACGTATAGAAAACAAAATTAGTCTTAATCCTCAAAGCTGTGAAGCGTAAGAGACGTTTTCAATGCTATAATCCTAATAAGAGTCGAAAGTCTGCAAAATGTGAGACAGAATCCAAAAAATAAATCCTTCATAAAAATATGATACTCTTATGAATTACTTCAGAAAAATATTGTTTTTGTAACATTTCTGTTGAATAACATAAATATTTTTCTAATTCTAAGTTTATTTCTTGAATTCAACATAAGAAGGATTCAGTGATTGATTCTTTAATTTTTGGGTTCAGTTATGTTAGCATTGAATCGAATTGGATCGCAATCAAGCTTTGACTCTATAGATCATGAGTGAAAAGTTTCGCTCTAATGAGCCATTTATTACTGTCCATCGATTCGAGAATTATTCTCTTAAGACATGGTTTCGATTGATAACTTTTTTATAGACTTGAAGATTACTTGAAAAATTGAGTTTTGAAACTTTTTCTACGAAAAAAAACTCCAAAATCAAAAGACTTATGATCTCAACGTCATGAATATTATGAATTTTCTTAAACTCTAAGCAGAATATATTTTTGTCAATATAAATAAAATAAGATTTTTTTTTCATTCAAAGCCTAAAGCATAGAATTTATGAATATAAATGAGTTTTTTCTCATTTTGGTATTGGTATACCTGAAGGCTATTTCATTGTGACAGCTCTTATAGAAATGAAGAATAATATGGCTAAAAATGCAAAAATTTTAGATTCAAAACCCATTTCAATTCAATTAGAAATTTGTAATTACTTTTTCTAAGTATATTTCTTTCAAAATTGAATCTTATATTGAAGTAGTTTTCATAAATATATTATTTACTTAAGTTTGAAAAGTTTGTGTCAAATTGAATTTGAATATAAAATAACATAAAAATTTATTTGATTTTAAGGAGAGTATGAAAGAAAGTTATTACTTCTTCACTAGAGAAGAAATATATGATGAATAAGTTATATGAAATTCTCAATACCTTCACATCCATTGAAATCCTAAATCTTTTATTAGCTTTTGAGTAGGTTTGGATTCCGATAAAGTTTTAGAAAAAAAATTTAAACCAAATATTTGTTAAACTTGATATACAAAAGGATTAAATAATCAGACATTTCATTGAATTCAAACTGAGTTCTTCTTAAATATATTTTTAAAACTTATTTGAAGTAAAGTATAGTTTTCGAACTTTTGTTCTTAAGACACACTGAAAGTCAATAAAAACCTGAAAATTGTTTGCGAACTTAACTATTGATGAAAAGCTATTAATAAAAATTTAATTATTCATAAATAAGACACAAACGAATTTAGCTTTGTTTCTCATTAATATTTTATACGCATAACTCATATAATTAATGTATATTTCAAAGCAATGGTCGGTTATCTAAACCCATATATCATTTTTTCCATTATAGACATGAAAAACCATTTCTATCAAAGCTTTCATCATATTTGAGCGCATGATTCAAGTGTGGATTCAATACTCGACTCCAATATCCTGTTTATGAGCCATAATTCTGGAAGTGATACATATCTGAATACAAACGTAACTTAATTCACGAGAAACACTTCAGAACTTATTACAAGTGATTTTTTTATAAGAGAAGAAAGTAAGTGAAGTATTTTCTGCTTATAAGTAAATTACTTATAATACAAATATCAGAAAAGTTGCAAATTTTCTATAACTCAACTCAACAATAACTATAACGTATTCTTACGATACAAGTCAACAGATACTTAAGTGAAAAAATTGCAACATTTAGAAGATATTGAATCTTCAATTGAAGGTATGGCTCATATCTTTTGAAAATTAAAGTCAAAATCAGACTCTTTTAAAACTAAAATTAATGTAAAACTGAAAAAAAATTAAAGACATTTCTTATAACTGTTACAAATTCCGTGATTTATTGTTGTGCTCAATACAAACATAATTAAGAAATAATTTTTTTGGATTGAGTAAAATAAATAAAGAGAAAGAAAAAATAAACGATTAGATAGAGTCAGAAAATAGTGTCTAAATTGTTATGTATTTGAGGAGTAAATAGAAGTAAATGAGGAAAAAATGTAATGAAATAATGAAAATAAGAGCAATAGAAGAAAAGTGAAGAGAACTTCATAGAGCAATATAAAGAATATTATATTTTGTTGATGTGCGCAATCAAACCAAAAACAGACTGTGAATGGCAGGGATGGCACTCACCTCAGGCTATGTGACACAATAAGTCTGCCACCAAATTATATGATATTAACTTCTGCTACCAGTACTACATCTTATTTATTTTATTCAATGCTCTTATTTATTTATAAACTCTCTTAGTTTTATCTTTCATTTCTACTCAAAAATTGTGGGTTAAGACGTACTTCCAAATCATCTGTCTTACTATCACTGCTTTTCTTCTTCTCTGTCAACTCAATGTGAAACAATTCAAATTTATGGCAATAGAGACAGGAAAATAAGTCTAAACTATATTGGATTCAAGTGTTAATTGGATTTTTATGTGACAAAAAGTGTTTCTTGTAATGTGATGTCTATTTGAAAACAACTGGATTTTTGTTGGCTGAACATTAAGTGAGTTTTTCAACTCTATAAACAACAAAATGAATTGTTCTTCAGATAATGTGTACTTAAGTACTAATTGTACTTCAATAATAACAGTGATTGCTTCCACTGCAATTGATTTGATATCATCTAATAGTTCTTTAAGTAATTATACTGTCAATAACAATGAAAGTTCAAATTCAGGACCCGACCAGTGCTACATAGACTTCAGGTAAAAGAACATTATGTAAATTCAGTTATTTCTAGACCTAACAAAATATTTATCTGCTTAGACCTAAAACGATAAATAATTCATGAGATCTGTATAATTATACTAAACTCACAGTTCTGAGAATATATCGCATATTTTGTTAGAATATATTAATGTCTAAAATTTTATGTTACATAATATGCATTATATAAGTCAATATTCCGTAGAGAATCGACTAATCTGTAGAATAAAGTGATTACTGAAAATTCCTTTAGAATAAAATAAAAATTAGTTAATTAGAGACCCCTCTAGTTATTCACTAATATTAAAGCATTTGCAACAATATATTCTGTATGAAAGTTATGTTTTTAATTAAACTGATATTTTATATCTAATGAGCTCCAGATATAAGGTATGCAATCATTATAATTGCAAATTCACTTATAATTTCTAATATCATGTGACAGGATTAGAGTGAATAATAATTCATTTCTTCTGCCGAAAATTTTTTATGAAATTATGACTTTAGGGACACATTTCACCTATTGATGAATCCAACAATATCTTAACTCTCTCAAGACCTATGAGGAAGTGAATTGTATATCAATAGTAGAAAAAGAATAAATATAGAAAAAAATGAGATTGAATTCTGTTATATAACTTTGGTATCGGAAATGAAATAGTATTGAGGTTTTCATGAATTATACACAAAGCATATGACAATCAGTAGGCGTTATGTAAGTAAATGATTGTTCGGCTGAAAAAGTTATTATATAAATAAGAGGATACAGTTGTACACATAAATCACTTCAGACTGATTTTTCTTTACATAGTGCCTACTCTTACTCCTAAACTGCACTTTAACTAATTAATTGTAGATATACAACAATAATCAAACTCAAAATTCAGTAAATATTATATAAAACTTCAAAAAACTCTTTCCTCTTATTTTCAAACAGAGATCGTTCGAGATTTTGGGTTCAACGAGTGTTAGTGCCAATTATTATGATAATAGGAGTCATCGGAAATAGTATAACAATAGTGATTATGACGCGCAGGAAAATGAGATCATCAACCAATTCATATTTGGCCGCTTTGGCCACTTTCGATATGAGTTATTTGGTTTTCATTTTTTTATTATCGCTTTCTCATTATCCAAATATAAGAAATCTTCAATATTATCATTATTGGAAAGTTTGGCCCTACGCTATCATGATAGTGGACGCCTCATCCAACACATCCATTTGGCTTACAGTCACTTTCACTATTGAAAGGTTTCTTTTTACTTATTTCATATTCAGATATTCAGATACTTTTATTTATCTCAATATTCAGATTTCAATATTTATATTCAATTTTTATTTCTTGAAAGCAAATATTTTTCTTTCTATTCTCTTTACTGAGAAAAAATAGCTCTTGTTTAAGAAAAATTTAACTTCCATTTTATAATCAAAAACTCTAATGGAATAAAATATATGTTTCAATGTTTAATATCCGTTAAGAAATTATGTGGGTTGTAATTCTTTAAAGAAAACTTTTTTTAATTTTGAATTTTAACTTATTTTGTGGTTCTTTTAATAATTTTCTCTGGAATTGAACATTAAAATTCTTACTGAACGCTAGTTTTGAAATAAATTTAAAAAAAAATTTTCGTTTAGGTAAATGATAATTTTATAGTTTCTCAAAACGTGACTACCAAGAAGTTCTTATATCATAAAAACTCTTGAATTTGATCCCTTCTCTTTGACTTTGCGAAACTATACGATTCCGTTAATCGTAGAAATGCACTGAATAGTTATATTTTCAATCATTAAAGAAATATTCAACGAATAAGAATATATAATTCCATACGAAATCTATTTAAAAATTAAATCAAAATCCCTGCAACGTTTTGCAAAGTTAAAGGGATTTTCTATGTTAATTCATGATTAATGAGTTTGATCCAGATCTAGCTATTCAAATAAAAAATTCATATTCAGATCCTATAAAAAATACAATGTAAAAAATTCTTAGCATTCGATATTAAAATTTCAGTAGTTATAGGAAATAACAATTCAAAATTTCTTTTTATAATCTGTTCTCTAGTGAATAAAATATCTCTTGTTTGAAAAATATTTAAATTTTCAGATATTTTAAATTTAGAAAAATCATTTTTTGTAGAAATTTTCTTTCAAAACTGTTTTTTTATGAGAACAATGTTTTTGTGTTTAAAAGAATTCTTATAGTTATAGTTTTTATAAAAATAAAACTCCTTTTTAAAATCAAAAACTGTAATGAAATAAAATACAAGTTTTATTATATTTAATATCAGTTAAGAAGTTATTATTTTTGGGATCCGTTCAATTTAATATATTATTGCTCAAAGAGTAGACGATAAAAAGGTTTATATAAATTTTTGAAAGTCAAAAATAAGTTTTCAACAGTTTATCAAAACTAAATAATCAAATATTTTTTAAATTAGAAAAATTGAATACTTTTTTGCATTTCCTATGAATAGATTTATGATAAGTTGTAATAATTTTTGTATTAATTGATGAATAGGTATATCGCTGTTTGTCATCCAATCAAAGGTAAAGTGTTATGCACTGAATCTCGAGCCAAACGTGTCATCTTATGTGTATTCATAATATGTTTCACATTCACAATTCCGACACCATTTGAGTGGACAATATTAGAAAGATTTAATTCAACAGATAATACAACAACACTTGAGGCAGCTTTTAGTCCATTGGGTCAGAACGATCTCTATAAGACTGTTTACTACTATCTAAATGTGATATTATTTGCATTAATCCCATTTCTATTGCTGGCAATATTTAACGCATTTCTCATACGTTCAGTACATATATCTCGTAAACAGAGAAATACTATGATTCACGGTATGAAAAATTCATAATTATTATATGATTTTCTCAAATTAAAAATAATATTATTACTGTAATAACAATTTGAAAAAATTGGTATTTTTCAGGGCTTTATTTGCTATTATTTTCAACAACAAAAGTTTTCTTTTAATAGTCAATAACTTTTTATTTACTGCAATGAACATAAAACTTGAAAAGATTTTGATGTTTATTTCATTTTAAAAATTTTTTAAGCATTTTTCTTCAACTATAATAAAAATTTTTGAAAAGAAAACTTTTCTAAGCACTATTTAACTATATTTCAAAATAACACATTACAGGAAAGTGCCATTTTGGGGGCACTGATAGACATGTTACTAATAATAAGTGTGCGATAAATTTTATAGCGAAACTTTTTTCTTCATTTTCTTAGAGCTTAAATATATGTTTATTTATGTTTCTTAAATGAATTGAAGCGAATTCTTAGAATTTTATAAATAGTTGAAATATTTAGAATTCTGGCGCAAACCCTTCTCTTTGAAAAAATTCCAACTATTTTCAGATTATGCTAAATAATTGAAATAAAGCCATGAAAATAATTGCATAAACAGTTATAAAACTAATTTCAATAAAACTTATCATGTCTTAAATCAGCAAAACTTTTGAGAAAATGTGATGTTGAGTGAATTTCATTTAAAAATGTATTCCTCTCAATTGAACAACTATTTAGGTGACAGCTCTAAACCTGACCCGACATCAAAACAAGAGTCTCGAATAACAATTATGCTCATAGCAGTCGTGATCTTATTTTTCTTGTGCCAATTGCCTACTGCTTGTGTACTCATGTACTCCGTTTTCTACACAGTAGAAGATAATACCAATAAAGGCTTATTGATAAGAGGATTGGGAAACATATTCAACTTTTTAATGGCCATCAACGCGGCAGGAAATTTCGTATTATACTGTTTATTGAGTCAAAAATATAGGCGAACTTTTGTAACTATATTTTGTCCCTGTTTTAAAGGTAATTGTCATGCTGAATTACCATGATGAATTGTCATTTGCAAAAATGGCATATTATATCTGTGCTTTATAGTATTCTTACGCCCTTTTTGCACTTCAAGATGACCTATGTTGTCTTGAAAATTGAATCCTTTAAATTTATTCATTATGTTCAATAACAGGTAAATTTCTTCAACTCCAAAGTGCATACCAAAGAACAGTCTATACACAAGTAGGCGATCATAATATCCAGCATTTTCGTGACAACGAATTTAACAATAGAATCAATTATAATCAGAGCTCAAGACGTTTTTCATCCCCTCGTTCTAGGAATTATCCAACGAACCAACATTTCGGTAATACTCGGCTAAGCTCTGGAAGTTTGACACCATATCTATCGCAAAACACTTGTGCCATAAAGTGTTCGCGTTCTGCAAACTATCTTCAAGTGCCAACAGGTAGTAGTTCTAACCTTATGTATGAAAGCAGTGCTAGTGTTAGCGCAAGCAGTGAAGGAGACGAAGAACGTGATAACTCGTCAGAAATAGATAATAATAAGCAGAATAATCATCAAAAATCATGGGACGACACGAATTTCAATACAAACTATAAGGATATAAATCCTAAAACTTTACATAACTGTAATGATGTATTGAAGAATGACTTGAAATTAAGTCAATTAGATAGTGAAGAGTTAAGTGATAAGAATTTTAATAATAACAACAATAAACTATTTGCTGCCAATTATGATGAGTTGTGTGACAGTAATAGGGCTTCAAATAAGACTAGTTTAGAGATTAATGGCTCAGCTGTGATGTTAGCCAAGAATAATATCAATAAGGATTGTGAAGAGAATGTCTCTAAACTTGATTGCGATAATTTACATATGAATGTAGGCCAAGTTCATAGCAGTCAACTCAATCATTTGAATCCAAACTGTAGTGCAAATCAAGTTTTGACAACAGCTGTTGTTAATAATACAACACAATTGTGATTTTCGATAGTATTTCCAACTTAAGAATTATCATAACTTTTTTGTCCTCATTTTTCTACTCATTGTAAATACAGTCCATTCTTTTTATAGTGAACGTGTTTGGACAACCAAATAATGTTATTCAATATAATCTCTTTCTTATAAGCATTAATCCAATTAAAAGATTTTAATTAAAACTTTTTTCAAAAATCCTGTCAACGAATTAGTCATTAATATAAAAAGTGAATTTCACTAAAATTTTATTGGTATTCTCATGATATGTGAGAAGAGCTCAATATAAATCGATTCTATTCTTTGTGCGAATAGAAGGAATTTCAATGGCTTTCACTATGAACAGACTGGACTGTAGGGAAAAAAATCTGTTTTCTTGGAAGCATTAGATGAAAACTATTATTGTTTCGTTTGTGAAAGTGGTTGTGTACATGATTTTTGTCTTTTTATTGCTATTCAGAAAAATAAGATGTTGAATGAAATGAGGAATTCTTCTTATATGTATCAATAGATTATGTACTTTTAGAGGCTGTTTACAAAATGTAGCCTCACTTCACATTTTTCTATATAAAAATAGATCAGAAATAAAAATAAGTTTTTAATACATTCCCTGGCAGTCAACACAATATGTCTCGGATTACGAAAGAATGGGAACGATTCACGAGTTTCTTCATAAGAACTTTGTTTATAAGTTTGAATGAAGTTAGCCAATAAGATAAAACATATTGATTCTCATTATAATGTTTTCAAAGTTAAAATAATAACAATTCTGTTTAGTATTCAATTCTTCAATCAAAAAGCTTTATGTTTTGCCAATCGGAAAATTCTTAAATATTTATCATGTTTTCAAATTCAAAACTAGTCATTTGAATAATTTTCAACCGGATTTCATGTTATTTCGAGTTTTTTAAAATGAGAAAATTTTTCAAAAGCTATATTAAAAAAGCTTTTTTATTCATTAAATCCAAACAATACACAAATTTCTACTGTTTTTACGCTTCAAAAACTCCTACAAAGAAATGTGATCCTTATTAAAAAATGTCTTTCAGAAGTAATTTAATTAAATTAAGCTTAAAATAAGGACATATGACAACTGGTCTAAATTTAAGTAGAAAATTGTTTTTGGATACCATTCAGTTATTTGATGAACACGTTTATGCTCTGTAGTGAGAAAATGATTTAAGAACTCTCTTCTTAACAAACAGTCATAACAAAAGTTTTTCTTTCATGTGGTTCTTATCCTTTTTTAATGAATGCCGTTTACAATAAGCGCTTCAACAGTAAAATATAAAGAGAGAAAATTTCTCAAATTGTCAACAATTTGTCTCAAAGAAAAGAAAATAATTAATGATATTTCATAATTGTTTCAAAAATAGAACTATTTTTCTACTAAAAAATAATTAAAATTTCAGAAAAACAAGTAAAAAACTTTAATTATTTTTATTTTGAGGATAATCTGAAAATATATGGAAAATTTGGGAATTTTCCTTTTATTCAATTGAATTATTTTCAGAACTTTTTCTTTATAACCAAAACTCTATTCTTGATAATCTTAACAGATTTTGCTGTCTTTGGGAAGTAATTGCTAACAAAATAATGAATAAAGAGATACAAAAGTAGTATAACGTAATACTTAATTAGAAAACTTGGAGTGTGTTCTCTTGCAATTGTTATTTAGCTTTCATGTTTCGATCATTTAATACATCAGCACAGAGTACAAGATTTCCTGTAATGATTCAAACTGTTATACAAAGTTTGTGATAGTGTTCTGCAAACTTTTCCTGCTCAGTGGCGAGCCCTCCCCTGGGCTTGAGCTGAGTCCTCTGAGCCTTAACATAAATTTGAGCCTAAGGTTGAAGCATAAACTTAAAACTAAATGCAATTCTAGAAAACTGTTCTTGTTCTAGAAAACTTTTCAACACTAGATATTTTTATTTTTAGCTTTTATTATGACAAAAAATCATAAATTCATATGAGTTGTTCAGTAAAAAAATTATATTGAAATTTTGGAATAATTTATAATTACAAGAGTGTTAACTATTAGAAAGTTTTTAATAAAGTTGTGAGCACTAAATGTAATGATATACAGCTTGTTCAAAATGTAAGGTTGAAATAGTCGAAGATTTATGTATGTTCTCATTTAACAGCTAATATGTTTGGCTTAAATATGGTGACTACATATCCAGAATTAAGCTGGACATAATTCCATGGACATGGATATGGGCATAATTCATGCGATGAGTCCATATTCAACTTTAATGTGAGCGTATTTTATCCTCATTTCTCAATCTTTTAATAAAAAACAAAATTTTATTCTGATAAGAATACAGACTTTAGATGCGAACTAAAAAAAATTCAATGTTTGAATCGTATTTAGTACAGCTTAATTATTTGATCCTTTCTCGTATTTATAGGTTTTCCTAGTAATTCAATTTTGTTGGATATGATTTTAGATAAAACTCTGTTTTCAGCTCATATTTTACCAGAAAAGTATTTTAATTATTTTATATTATAAGACAAATGTGAGTGGAATTGGATTTAAAGTAATAGAGTATTGATTACTTTGAAAGATTTTTCAGTGTTATGTCAACCTTATGAATAAATAAAGGAATCAGAATTAATTTTATAAAAGCGGAAATATGTTCTTGTTTTAGTTATTCGATAGTGTGCTTAGAATTCCATGATATGTATGTAAAAAATAATACATAATTGATAAATCATGTCAATTCTGAAGCCATTACAGATACCGTAATCAAAATGAAAATTTATTCTACTCTTATTGTAATCTTTTGTTAGAATTGGAATACTACAAAAATCCAATATTTATCAAAAATTGGTGAGAAAGGATGGAAATAAAGAAATTAAAATAATATTAAATATATTGTTTTCCCGATTCGTAAACAAAATTATCTGTAAAGTAGTTCTTGAAATGTATAGTTTTGTATAATTGGAAATGACATAAGAGTGACATAATTGTGTAAAATTGTAATTTTATTTATCAAAAATAAATTAACCTATATTTGCATATCATTTTGATATAAAATCATGAAAATAAACACGTCCTTAGAATTTTTGATAATAAATGATCAAAACTAAAAAACCTGAAAAATATTTATTATGCAGTACACAGTATTTCATGATGAAAAAAAGGTTATTAATCAGTAGCAGTTGACTGAACGTCAAATATTTATACAAAACTCTATAAATCAAGTTTTATAGCTTTGGATTTTTTGAATTTAGGTATTTCTGGCGTGAATTATTAGCTCAAAAAGATAATATTTCAAACAAATTATACAAAGTAACAAAACTTTATCTTCAGCTATTCATCAATTTTAGTTTTTTTTCTAATTTTAAGAGATTTATCAAAAAAAAATTTTTCTCAATAATATGTAACTTTCATAATAAAAAACTCTATATATTCTTCATAAATCTGTCTCAGATTTATTTGATAGACAAACGTCTAAGTTATCTTTAATATAAAACTGCAATTAAATCTTAGAGAAGTTTATAAATTAAGTCAAACCTAAAGCTTGTAACGAAAATTAATTATCTTTTATATCTCAAGAGAGCCTAAAATTTAAATCAATAGAAATCCAATACAAAAATCTATGAAGACTTCAAAAGATAAATTGAGCACAAGATTGAGAAATAGATTTTTTTATTTACTGTGAAATCTTGTGATAAATTCAAAGCTTTTTGTAAATAAAATTTATATTATAATCTTTCAATGCTTTTCAATTTGTGGAGTTTGAAAAATAATTTTATGAACTCATCTGAAAAAACTGTCTGTTTATTGCAATATCATCTCCAACAATGAAATTCTTACTTAAAGCACAAAAGAAGAATTTTTGTTGTATTGTATTTGAGGCAAGAATTTCACATTACTTTTGAGATTTTTATTAATTTATTCATTTTTTGAACTGATAAAAGAGAGACCTCTTTAATCATGTCGTGTCTATCAAGAGAAAAATTTACATATAAATAACTAAATTCCGTTGACTTAAGTTTAAAATCTATAGAAATTTAATACATATTCTGATTTAAACTGAGAAATCATTTGTTCTTTTCCGAGTTATATTAAAAGAAAACGAAACATCTCAAAAAGTTACAAAAACTTTTTTGTTGGATTTAAGTTTCCAAAAAGATTTTATATCATTACAGTTCAATTTAAGTTATTTATGAGTTTAAATGAATTTATCAGAGAATTTCATGATTTCATGATTCAATTCTAGTTAAGTAGTTCGAAATGAACTTATCAGAATTCTTTTTATTCTACTGAATGCAAGTATTTTTACTTTATTGCGAGTATAAGTTAATTATTTAATGAGCTTAACTTACTTGAAATCTTTGAATTTACGAATTTTGTGATGAAAATTTTCATGTAGAAAAAAGATTAGTGTACTTTTGTTTTTGATAATAAAAGTGTAACTATAGTTGAGTAATAAAATTGAAAAACAAACACATCGTCAGATTTTCATTGATAATGGAGTAAAATTACAAACCCTGCAAATGATTTACTTTGCAGTGTTTTATGATCGAAAAACTTCATCAATCAGCTGACGTCAAATACGATACTACAAACTATAAATCAAGTTTTATAACTTCAGGTTTAGGCATTTCTAGCGTGAGTTATTCTCAGCCAAAGATGACATTTCACAAATTATGTGTGACTAACAGATACTAATCTTTAAGCTATTCATCAATTTAATTTTTTCTTTAAAATAAAGTAAATTCAAGTCTTAGAGCATTGAAATTTTTGTTGTTGACATAAATTAAAATACTTTGGAATTTTTCAGCAAATCGATAAACCCTTTCTAAACCCACTTTGAATTACTAACGCTTTATAAATGATTCATTAGATTTTTACTGACAATTAGTTTGTTGACTTAATGTTCAATAAGTTCTAAGTCACGCCCTTCAGGGAAAGAGTAGAATCAAATCAATATATACAAATGATTCTCCATCATTTTTTTGGCTACACCTCGTTTGGTCTAATCTCACTTCGTCTAAAACGAACCCTGTTTTCAATCCCCTAAATTACTAATTCTCAAAAAAATTATCCAATTTTCAAACACCAAAATTAACTAAAACCTAAAGAAATTATAAATTTGTGA
>JAQFZT010001465.1:0-15096 GCA_034696325.1 Camisiidae sp.
TTTTTTCATTGAATTCCTCACCCTCGAAAACCCCTGTATGCAAAATGTGGGCGTGATCTGGGCGGTCCATATTACAGCAGAAACCCCAAATAAAGCATGTTTTCGGTTATTCAGCTTTTTCTATAAAAAATAATTGAAATTTAAATGTAGTATTTGCTAAACTTACATGTTATCTATTCATAAATTTTAAGTATTATAAGTTAATTTTATACCAAAAATTCAATAAATCCAAATTAGGAATCACGCGTATAATAGAAAGCCTATCAAAGAGGTTATTGTTTTGGTAAAAGTTTTTTTGCATAAGTACAACCCACCGGTTATAGTTTTGACAACACAGGTTACTCATTTGACAATGACTCTAAACTGTGATTATAAAATATCGACAATAAAGTACAAAATATTTCAAGACTCGTTCTTGATTTGGATAAAATGGTTTCACCGGACTTTAAGTTGAAGCCAAACCTAACTTTATTTTTTAAACAAATGATGATTTTGTCATTTTTATAATTGAAACACTACTATAAAGAGCTTAATGTGAGCCAAATTATTCTGAATATACTTTGAAATAAAGATCTCTTTTGAAATTAGTTTTGAAAATTTGCATTAAAACTGAATCCAGAAAACCAGAAAACTGCCTTAGCTTTAGGAATAATATTACTTGATCCTTTATATTATTATAACGGGTTATAAAAATTGCAATAAAGTATTTTAAACTAAATTTTTCTATTAAATTACTATTAAAAATGCTTAATCAAAAAATTATCAAATTTTAATGAGAGTTAATGTGGGATTAAATAGAAATGGAATCTCAAGATCGAAATATTTAATCTGTTTGTGAGCTGTATAAATATACTGTTTAATTTGAAAACCTTTTTAAAAAATATTGAAATAATGACTCCTACTATTAATATACAAATATTAAGTTTTACAATTGTCTTACAAAAAGTTATTTCAAAAACAGCTTAACACTTGTTCATAAAATGTCAAAATTAACTTTGTGTTTGATGAGAGCAAACATTTTTCGTTTATGTCCTACTATATAGAAGGCTACTCCAAATTTCACCATTTCACGATTTGCCGCACACTGATTTCTATCCCCTCAATAACTAATTGCTAAAAAATTTATCCCATTTTCAAACTTAAAAGTAAAATAATACCCAAAAATAACTTATTTCATATAATATTACAAAATTATTAATTGTACTTAAATTATACGTCCTATTACACCATGAAATGAGCGAACACAGGTAATTCCTTTATGCATTGTGTTGAAACTTTGTCGACCAGCTAACAGATCGGTCGAAAAGAAACCCCTTCGGGTTTTCTGTGTTAACTTAACTTTTAAACTGAGATAATCATTTTAAATCATTATTTCATCTATAATAAGTTTATTTTGGTTTTAGTTTACTTTTGAGTTTAAAATTGGCATAAATTTTTTATTAATTAGTTATTGAGGGGATTTAAAACAGAGAAAGGACGAATTGTGAGCGGGCGAATCTTGAACGGACGAAATATGGTGCTCCCATATAGAATATATGTAAGCAAACAGTATATAAGTCGTCTGATAATTAGGTCTTATTGTATGCATTTAGAAAAAGTTAATATTCTTTTTAGGTATAAAGTACTTTAGACTAATAGGTTTGAAAATTTTCTTATGATTTCAACTTTTATATTGAGATAAAGTTAAAGATTATCTAATCTAATGAGTAAAAGGTCTTTAATCAAAACAAAGTATTTACTTAGGTTTATGTTTTTCTATTGAAATATCGAATCAACAAAATGTTTGTCAATAAATTGTAATTTTTACCCATTTGTTTATTCTCTGTTTCACTAGTGATGAAAGATTAATAACTTTGAAATAGAAAAATCAAAACATTTTTCATAAGTAAATCATAGAAAAGCTTTAATTTCTTCTCTTTTATCACTCAAAAGCCGTGAAGAAAAGTGTAATTCCCGTCTGATTTCATTCATCACTTAAGACAAATTCAATGTTCAGTAATTTTATGCTCATTATCGGGCTGAGAGATTAGTCGACTTATACACTGGTTTCAAATAGAGAATAAAATGAGCATTAATAGAAAATAGGTGTACAACCATTAATTATTTTTGTAAACATGAAATATTTGTAAAACAACCCTAAATCTTCTTCTCACATAATAATCATTTGACCACATATTAACTTTATTTTTTAGATTTCATTAGCCAAAAAATGATTCATAGAGTTTCAAAGTAGAAAACCAACACTTATATTAGAATAAATGTGGGATTTCATAGAAATTACATCTAAAGATCAAATTGTATAATCCGGTTGTGAATGGTGTAAATATACAGTTAAATTTGAAAATATGCTCTAAGAATATTTAATAATCAATTCTAGACTTATTGTTTCAAATATATAGTCTTACAATAATCTTACAAAGTTTATGAATTATACGTTTCTATCTCTGTATCCAAAAGAAATAATTAGTTATTGTGTATTTAAAGGTGCGGTTGTTCAATAAGAGCCAATCTTTTTAATAATAGTAGAATATAGGTGCTCAACCATTAATTATTTTTGTAAACATAAAATATAAGAACTAGTCGAGGAAAACAACAATGATCCTTCTTCTCACATAATAATCCTCTAACAACATATTATCTTTATTTTTTAGATTTTATGAGCCAAAAAATGATTCATAGAGTTTCAAGGTAGAAAAACAACACTTGTATTGAAAATGTCAAAATTAAACTCGTGTTTGATGAGAGCACATATTTTCAATTTCGTCATAAAATTAAACATTTAGACTGTAAACAAAATTCAATGAATGTAATAGAAATCACACGTATAATAGAAAACCTGTTATTTTAAGTATTTTAAGTTTATTTTATACCAAAAATGCAATAAATGTAAAATAGTAATCACGCGTATAATTACCATTTGTCATAAGTGAGTCATAGATAAGCTTCAATTTCTTCTCTCTTATTAATAAATTTAATATTTTCATAGAAAATTTGGTCATCCATGGTTAGGACGGACTGGAGGGGTTCCGGGGTAGCTGGATGTTTATGAAGGGCATCATTAGATTAATCTGTTAGGAAGATGTCTGGTACCTATATATGCCGGTTTAGTTATTCAATCAATGAAACAGATCTGCAGTATACTAGAAAGTATGAAATTTATTGGGTAATTAATTGAGCAATCTTTATGTTATTAGATTTGAAATTTCAACTCTTGATACAAATCTTTGTATACGATATTCTAAATCAGGCTTTCTCAAAATTTTTTGCTAAACGGGCTAAATCTCAAGCAAAAAATGGGCTGAAGGGTTGCAAATATAGAGAATACAAAAATTTAATACTTATTTTGAGTATGAAATACATGACATTGAGTATTAGATATTCACATCATCAATATTTGGAGTTATCTCTTTTGCTTAAACTAATTTCATGCAATTAATAAGATATTGATCAGACATTGAGTTTCTTTGTTTCGAATTTGTTAAGTTCAATAGTTAGAAAAGTTGTTCACAACAGTAAGTATTTCAAAACATAGACAACAAATCCAAAGCAAAGATTAATTATTATATAAAATTAATTTAATGAATAATTGGACCGATTTATTTAAGAGGGGCCTGTGGGCACTTACAAGGTTTTTTGAAATTTTTGCAGATTTATAATCTATATATTCTATATTATATTATAAAAAAGTTTTAGCATATGTATCAATAAAAAAAAGTCACTCAAATTTGATTCTGAATTAAAGCTAAATATCGATAGAATTCAATGTAAACGTAGTCAACTTTAAGCACTGTATGACATGACATGTGTGTTAACTGCATTACATGTACCTCTTATTACATACTGTATGTAATGCTAACTTATATGCAGTCAGTGTTTATAAAAAACTTTCTTTTATAAAAAAATTTATTAGTTTAGTAATAATTATTTGATTAGAGTCCTCAAATGACAGAAATATTTAAAAGAAAGTATTTAAGTGAATTAAATGGTAATGTGATTCGTGAAAAAGTTATTGAAATACTAAATGATGAGAAAAAACAAAAACTTGAAGAAAAAATAAGATTAAGTCATCCTCTCATTTTGAAGCAAAATGAATCAAAATTTTTAAGAAATTCAGTAAGAAATTAAAATATATTTCTGAAAATTTAAATAATTTATAAGATTTTTAGGGAAATGCATACGTTGACTCAAATGACAACTCTATTGATATGAAGACTTTCGCATATATTACTAAATGTTGTAAAAATAACTGTTACTTAAGCTTTTCATTTGATGACCAAAAAAACTTATTTGAAAAGTAAAGAAATTTTCAACTTTTCGATTAAATTAATTACTAAAAAATTATTCATTATTTAGTTTTTGGTCATTAGCAGACTATGATAAACAGTCAATTAAATTGGAGTCATTTATTGAAAGACGAGAAGTGTGGAGAAGACGATCGAATGAATGTGAGAAAAGTAGAAATAATATTTGGTTTTATTATTTGAGTAAAAATTCTGAGATAAAAATAAAAGTTTGTAAAAGGTTTTCGGAGTTGACTTTAAATATAGGCCATAAAAGATTGAGAAACTTTCAGAATAAACTTTTAATAAGTAGAGATTTACATGACAATAGAGGTAGACATTCAAATAGAGTAAAAAATTGAATCAAAAGTTTTTTTTATAGAAATAGAAAGTTATATCAAACATTTTCCTGTAACTAAACCTCATTATGCAAATAATACTGAGAAAATTTACTTCGAAAATCCTCAGTTAAATATTAAGAAAATTTATAACTCATTTAAAGAAAGCTATTTCATTGCTGAAGGCATTGATCTGAATATGAGTTATATAAGTTTTTTCAATTTCTATAAAAATAATATTGATATTAAATTTCGACTTCAGCGCAAAGATGTATGTGATTTTCATTTTAAAATATCTTAGTTAGGAATAGATAATATAAGCGCTGATGAAAAACAATCGTTTGAATTACACGTTGAAAAAGTTCAGTCAGGGGTCATAGTTATTGCATTTGTGATTCTAATTTTTCTATTCTTACAAACCTTGTCAAACACATAGAGACCATCGAAACTCATGATGTTCATGTTGAGCTTTTAAAGTCAATCAAAAAGTTTAAAGTTGTAGAACAACAAGTATTTGAATTTGAAAACTTTTTAAAACCATATTTCCAAAGATCAAAAAATATATTGATTTCAAAAGCTGTGGTTATACATTATTATTCTAACGGTGATATCAGTTCAGTGAAACTTATGATAACCGAATCCAAAAACTATTATTTTATTGAAAGTTTCTATTGAATCAATGTTTAATTTGAATATATCTTCAATACCTTTGAGTTCAAACAAAATTATAAATAAGGATAAGAAAAATGATGTTTTAGATCTTATGAAATACCTTATACCAGAAAATAGAGAATTTTATATCAATTATTTGAGTACTCATTGTAACGATTCTAATAATGAAAATGATTGTGAAAGTTCATTAAGATTCATCAGATGATGAATATTAATAATAATTTTTTTATATTTTCAAATAAAAGTTTCAAACTTGAACGCTATTTGATTGTAATGTAACGCGAGGAAGTATTGAAACTTTAAAGCGCTTTTCCTGCAAAGCTATCGCTTGGCTCATAGACCCTTCTTATATAAATTGGTCCAATTATTTAATCTGGTGGAGATCATTTTGATCTTCAAATACACTGCAGTGGTGTCGGTATATTCAATGGATGCCATAATCAGTATAACTCAGGACCTGATGGTAAAGGTAAACGATACGGTGGAGTAGATAATGAGGCCCATTGTTCTCAACTTCAGCCGCATAACAGGCCGACCGCAAGTGGCGTTTAATGTAGTTTAAGAATGCGGACAATCCATTCATGAATATGGCTCGAGTCAAATGTCCGGGAGAACTGAACGCTAAAAGCGGTTTTATAAGAAGTGACCAACACTAACTTATCGACTAATTGATGAAACATTTGCAAAATTCTTACATATTTAACAAAGTAAATAACATTTGTTGATCTCTTTCTATAAATAATTTATGTTACACTATATAAGTATAATCTACATATGAGTACTGTATGTAACGCAAAAAGTGCACAAGTTTTGTCTGCAAACCTTTGAATATTCAATGCTTTCAAAAATAAATAACTTGTGAAGCATTTAATTCACATTGTTAACAATGCAGTTATTGATTTCGTTTTGCTTTCACTTTATTTTTGAATAATGTGAAGCACTTTAATATGGATAGGGATTGGATGTAATCATAGCCGTGATTAAAACTGAGATAAAGATATGTTTTATTAAGTATTAACAATTATTTTAATGAATAATTATTTATTTTATTATATTTAATTAATTAATAATAGGCATAAGCCTCAAGTGATGTGCAATCTTTTGTGCTCACATCATAACTGCATATTAATCTCTAATAATAAAATTAATAATAAGTTGAACTAAGTTTAAAAGATTATTGTTTTGTTGTAATCTTGTATATTTTATGTAAGCCTTTCAACTCATTTGAAACTTGAATATTAAGTTAATTTTTTCAAAAATCAAACTCAAAAATGGTAAATAAAAAGTAAATAATTTAAAATTTTGATAAAAACAGTTCTAAATAGACTTCGATTCCATTCAAAGCCCGTTATATTTTTGGTTCACTGGACTTTACTTATAAAAGACTCAAATTGTGAGTATAATTACAATAAAGTACTTAACGCTTCTCTGCGATCTTATGAAACACGACGATATTATCTGATGATAACATAAATCAATGTAGAGGTAATTCTATTGTTGAGGAAAAAGGAGATAATGGAGAAGATCTTACAGGAAGATATTTTAATGGTTTATTCGGTTTAACTATTACAATAGCTATGAAAAAACATTATTTTGAAAGCCATTTTACTTTAGATGGAAATCATATCAAGTTTGAATTCTCAATGGCTTTAACCACAACAGTTATTTCTTGAAGTTTAAATGACTACGAAATCTCATACTTCAGAATCAACGAACTCGAGAATGCAAGAAAGCTGTCAAATGGACGAATGATTACTTAATTATTTAAATTTTTTATTTCTTAAATTGTTTCAAATCTAAATTTTCTTAATGGTTAGTGTCTTATGAAAGAAAGAGTTTTACTGACACATTGGAATCAGTAGTGATCAGTATTTTTGGGGTCAACAAGAAGATTGGTCTAAAGGTAAAGTCAGACCTGCTTTCAAAGTGACAGAATCTTCTCCCAGTTTATGGCAAACCCCGATTATAGCAACCAAATTTTAGAGCCCCGACCAATATTGTATAATGTTAAAGTGACCGGATTATGGCAAAACCCGATCATGGCAACTATTTTTCAGAGTCCGGACGACTTGCCATAATTGGGGACAGACTGTATAATGATAAACTTTGGAGTATCAAATGAAATATAATATGAAAAGTTTCGACTTCTTTCTGAAGGCTAGCTTCCAAAACGTGGCAGTATTTGCATAAATAAATAAAACATAATCACGAGATAACATAATCATAATGTATGTTTATATAAGTTTAATCAACAAAAACATATATTAATTAATGTATATTTTCTTCTCTGAACAGTCAATCCAATTGTATGCTGTTTTATGTCCGATAATTTTAGAGTAAGTTTTTCTTAACTGTTATTACTTTTAAAAAGATTTTTTTCTCTTATTGTTTGTGCTCATTATTTCTTTAGGAAGATTTTCGATCCATTTGGTGAAGACTTGCTTTGAAAAACAGATATTAAGATAATTCTCGAAAAAATACTAAATGTTTAAATACTTCTACTTTTGATAATCGTTTACTTCAAATTATCTGTCGGGCTTTTTACGAGTTCGGGCCGATCTTTAACTCAAACCCGCCCGACATTTGCTTCCCTCTGTCCAAACCGAAAAACCCTGAACTTTTCATGTTAGGCCCAGGCCAGCCCGTACCTGAGAAGCCCGATACAAAGCTTCTGCTGCATTTAATATTGTTGAGTTCAGAAACAAAGACTGTTTTCTAGGGTTTTACCGAAGTGTTTCATACATTATTTTCTAAAACATCTTAAGTATTGCCTCCAGGGAAAAAAGTATAAAATATTTCTTTCCATTGTGGGAGATCGACCACTACTTTATAAAACATAAAACTTTCATTCAAATCTTCATAATAGTATTATTAAAGGGTGAATTTTAAAAAGTTGTTCATATATGAGTGAAAAGGACTAAAGAATCACTTCAACTACATAAATTATGTCCAAATAAAACAATGTTGGAAATACGCTAAATTATTAGTTATAATGATCTTAAAAAGTTATTATGAAAATAAAGGGTTAAGGTGGAGTAAACCGGCTCGACCCCATAAAACTCGAGAGGGGGTCGAATCGATTGTACTCGTCGAGATAAATCGAAATCCGAAAAAATTTTTGAGTCACGCCCACCCGTTCAAGAGATACGCTCAATTTTGTATAATTAACGTTCAGTTGAATTCTGAGTGGGTGGAGCATCATAAAAATCACATGTTGGGTCATGTCAATACTATTTGACGAGACGAGTCGAAATATGTCAATATATATTAGCCACGTCCATCCACTCAAGAGATACGCCTACTTTTGTATAATTAACGTTCAGTTAAAATCTGAGTGGGCGGATCATCATAAAAATCACATGCTAAGTCATGTCAATACTATTTGACGAGACGAGCCGAAATATATCAATATATATTAGCCACGGCCATCTATTTAAGAGGTACGCATATTTCTAATAAAATTTACGTCATACTTATTCATGAGTGGGCGGAGCATCGTAAAAATCATGTAAAAATAATTTTTAAAGAGTTTATCAAAGCTGGCTGTGATCTCTTTCAATCTTCACTTCAATTTTCACCAATTATATTACAAACATAATTTTTATAATACTCTGCCCCTCAGCTTTGTTTTAAACATTAATTGGAATTCAAATGAACGTATTTCATGAACGGGTGGGTGTGGCTCATATATATTTATATATTTCGATTTGTCTCGTGGAGTACTATTAATTAGACCCATCACACGATTTTTACGATGCTCCGCCCACTCATGAATAAGTATGACGTAAATTTTATTTGAAATGGGCGTATCTCTTGAATGGATGGGCATGGCTAATATATATTGATATATTTCGACTCGTCTCGTCAAACAGTATTGACATGACCCAACATGTGATTTTTATGATGCTCGGCCCACTCAGAATTCAACTGAATGTTAATTATATAAAAGTGGGCGTATCTCTCGAGTGGATGGGAGTGGTTAATATAAATTGAAATATTTCGACTCATCTCGTCAAATAGCATTGACATGACCCAACATGTGATTTTTATAATTAAGAATTCAACTGAACGTTAATTATACAAAAGTGAGCGTATCTCTTGAACAGGTGGGCGTGACTCAAAATTTTTTTCGTATTTCGATTTATCTCGACGAGTACTATCGATTTTTATGGGGTCGCGCAGGTTTACTCCCTCTTAACCAAATAAAGAATTGAAAATTGATGAATTTACATTCATAATTGGAAATTTTAAAGTAAATGAGCAAAATGTTTTCCATTTTGACTTTTACAAGCATTCATTCTTTTAATGAGATTATCAATAACATTATAAAGAGTTGCACCTCTAAGCTAATGCACTATTTATACCATTTCTTAGCTCATACCATATCTTTTAAGAACACACATAAAAAGAAATCACATGGGCTTAAGTCGCAGCTTTATTGAGGCCATTGATCTTCAGTTTTATTGCTGATGAGTCTTGTACCAAAATTTTTTCGCAATAATTCAATACTAGATTTAGCTATTTTGTGGACTGGCGCCATCTTGTTGAAATATTTAATACATGAAATTATGATAACCAACCAATTCTCGCAGTCAACATACAAACCAATGCTCAATCATAACTGATAATTTTTTTGATTAACTCTTTCGCGCTTACGATTCCAATCCTCGAAGAAATATGGTTCGATTAAACCTTGAGCTGAAATTGCTACCCAGACTGTTAAACAAGAAGGATGATCCTTTACTATCACAAAATTTGGTTTTTCAGAATCCCAAATTTATGTATTTTGCTTATTAACATAACCATTCAAATGAAAATGCCTTTCATCGGTGAATCAAATATTTTCCATGAAATTTCGTTCCCATTCGAGTCTTAAGAACATGTCTTCGCAAAATTGTTTACTTCGAGGGAAAGTATTCTCATACAATTGTTGGGCTATTTGCACTTTATATTGGTTCAATTCATTTTTAAGAATTTTTAGTGTTTCCGAAATACCCAAAATTGGCGCCAATTTTCTATTTCCAGCTGTTTTCTTTAGCTTTCAGTATATTGGCCACAGTTAAAGCCGTCTTTTTGTGTTGCACACAATTATTCCTATTCATAACTGATTCATATTCTACCCATTTTTTCAAATTATAGCGAAGAGTATTATAAGGCAGTGGTGTTTTATTGTATTTATCATTGAATTTTTTGGCAAAAAATTCATATTTATTTTTAATTTCATTATTATTTTGAACTGAGAGAAACTATTCGACTATGTCTTTGCTCTCTTGATTTTCTCTTCAGGTGTTGACATTGTTCTATAACATTTTACAACAATTAAGAACTTTATAATAATAATATTAGTAATATTGAAATTATTAAATTTTCAATTTTTGCAACAATTGAACACTACTGTGATATTGAAATACAAAAATAAAATTTTCAATACGAAATGAATGCTTTAAATACTGTAAAGCATTTATACATTAAGATTAAAGTTGAGGTTAAAGTTTTAAATCTCAGCTCTTAAACATTGTACAGGTGTTTAAGTGTCAGATAATTTAATAAATATTTTGAAAAATCAATAACTTTATTATCAAGTTTTGAGCTTAGGATTTAAGTGCAAGTGTTTGTGATTTGGGATTAAAATTTTTCACTTAAATGGTGTCTTAATCTTATTTCAGGTTTTTATTGCGAGATAGCTTAAGAAATGTTTTGATCTCATGCATATAAAATAAATCTTTTTACTGAAATATCATTTTTTAATAAATTAGTGTAAAATTAATTTTACTTACGTACTTTACTTAAAAATTTTTGTACGTTTATTATGTGATTAAAATAGATTTTTTAGTCCTTTTCAATCATATATGAAAAACTTTTTAAAATTCACCCTTTAGTCTCTGTTTAAGGAAATTAGCACTTGAAGAAATTGAAACTTAGTTTCAATGAGTTGTAGTTTAGAGTTTGTGAACAACAGTCACATCATTACATTTTGTATTTTCAATAGTCAATACTTAAATAAAATATAATTAAACTTAATTGTTGTGTGAATTAAAGCAAAACTAAGCTCCCAATCATCTGACATATTTAACCCATCAATATAAGTGAACCGACACAATGGTGGAGAACAAACAATAGATTTAAATTCTTTATAAAATTTTAGTTTATATTTAGTTCTTATTATACGTGTAGTTATTTTTTTTATCTCTAAGAAGATTATTTTATACACTCATCAAAAATTTCTACATTTTTGCAAAATTTTTTCAACAAAATAAGGCAGAATTTGACGAAAAGGAAGCAAATAAAGCACTACTAAAGGAAGTCGTGATGAATAGATATTTAATCAAATGAATAAAAGACTGGCAATTGCGGAAGATACAGATTATAACAGAAAACTCGATTACTGTGAAGAAGCGTTGCGTAAAGTCCAGGACAAGAAAATAAAAAATAAAATCATCAAATATTATTAGATGTATAAAGCAGTTAAAAACGGATCATTTGATGAACGAATACCAAAAGTTTTTAATATTCATATAATTCTAAATGTTTTTGTTTCATTCCAAATTTAAATAGAAGAAGTAATCACATAAAATATTGCAAAATTTGGAGTCAAGTTATATTTTAATTAATATAAATGGTTAGTTATATATAGAATTTGATCATAAAATAGTATTGATATAAACTTAAAAGTTAAAAACATTTACAGTAAATCTGTATATCAAGGTTTTTAAGCTCATGGACTTAATATGTATGAGAACTTTGAGTGATACACTTTGACCCCACATTTGATATTTATTCAACTTCTATATACCCATTAATGAGCAAACTATTTAACTGTGAGTACAATAGATTCTAATTAAATGGGTTTGCAGTCAAAATTTTTGCTTATCTTTCCCCAAAATGTCGACAATTTTATGGGAAATGCCGAATCGTATTCAAAGGTCTTGTGACAAAAATTCGTGTCCCACAGATAGGGACGTCCAATTCACTCAAAATTGAAAGAGTTCAATTTTTGAATAATCATTTGAAATTATGGCAAAATATAATTGAATTCCGAATTGTAATTCTTTTTATATTTATAAAAAACAAGAACAACGGATTTCTTCGGACATACTTTTATAGATCAGAAAAGAAAAATAATATAAACTTACAATTAGTTATGAAGTTATTGCTGTGTATTCACGATATAAACTTTTAGGAATGTGCACATCAACTGTAGAGATTTCAAATAAATATAAATTTAAAATCTTTAAAATTGATAAGACATAACACGTAAGTTTAGCAAATTATACAATTGAATGTTTATTATTTTGTTTAGAGAAAAAACTGAACACTTGTTTTACTTGTCATTTATTTTATGATGTGCTCTACTTATTGCCTAAAACACGTTCATTATACAATTTTTTTCTCTGAAATTATCAGTTTAAAAATCTATAAAATAAGATCCATTACCTCCTCCAAAAGCTAAATCTGAATAAAAGCCTTAAGCACCATTAACTCCTACAACAGCGAAATCTCCATAAAAGCCTTAAGTACCATCAACTCCTCCAACAAGGAGATGTCTATAACAGACATGAGTACCATCACCTCCTCCAACGGCGAAATCTTCATAACAACCGTGAGTACCATCATCTCTTCCTATAGCAAAATTACAATAACAGCCTTAACAATACTTTGGGATCTGTTTAATTCCTGAGAAATTTGGGTTTGAAGGGTTTATAATTATGAGCAGTATTAAGGAAAAGTGAGATTTTCGATGATTGGGCGCATTTTTAAATTTATAAAAATGTGTCGGGCATGAGTCCTTTAGTATGCTCAATTAATAATAAAACGTATTAAGTTGGGATCTATAGTAGATCTCGAGAAATTGGGGTTTGAAGTGCGTATAATTATTACCTGTATTAAGAAATAGTGAGATTTCCGACGACTGGACGCATTTTAATTTTTTTGAAAATGTGTTGCTCATGCGTGTTAAAGTATGATGAATTGTTTAAAAAAAGTTTTATGTCGGGATGTATTGTAGTTAACGAGAAATTATGGTTTTTGTAGCGCGCGTACAAGTATTACATATATCTGTCTATATTACATTGACGTAATTTATTGTATGTGTTTGTTAGCATGGTAAACGCCATTTTCTATTCAGCTCATTGAACTTACTACAAATCACACGTGTTGTGCATTCATACACATCTAAGTATGTTTTTAGTTATTTAAAGTTAAATTATAAGTTATTAGAAATTCTTTTAATTAAAATTTTACTTAATTTTCTTTCTTTTTAGATAAAGGACGATTGGAAAATTATCATTTGGTGGGTTTAAGTATATCTATAAATAAATATTTGTTTAATTGCCTAAATTTTTTTTATTGATTGGGTGGCTTTATATTGTGTTCGTGCTTCGGTGGGAAAGCCGTGCTACTTTTTTAGAAGGGAGTACCCTAGGTTAACTTGATTGCATTTTGATTTTGGCAGAAATGCCGACTCAAGGCCGCACTTTCAAGTTTCCAATTTGACACAATCATCGCGTTTGGGTCTTAGGTTTTGGAGAACATCTGTGCATCAACGTCGGACAACTCTGTCATCGGTGTAAAAATAGCTTTTATCACTCCAATCGTTAGAACAAAAGTCTTAATAATCAATATCGTGTCAGTTAAACACTTTCACAGATAAGTTGATATGCGCTAAACCTAAAGAGATAATTAATCTTAATCTAATTCATTGCTATAATTGACTGAATGTAAGTCTTATGTACATGTTGTCACAAAAATCGATTCATGAAAAATAAAATTAAAAAAGTTTTATACGCATACGTTTTAAAATATGTTGAATTATTTAATGAAAGATTTATGTCGACATCTATTGTTGTTCCCGAGAAATTGTGGACTAAAGGAATTTTAGTTCTAATTGGATTTGAGGAAAATCGTGATTTCAGACCACTGAACTCATTTTTAAGCTTATAAAAATGTGTCGCGCATGCGTGCTAAAGTATGATGAATTGTTCAAGAATAGTTTTATGTTGGGATCTATTGAAGTTCCCGAGAAATTTGGGATTTAAGTATTTTTAGTTCTAAGTGTTTTTGAGGAAAATCGTGATTTCAAATCATTTAACTCATTTTTAAGTGTATAAAAATGTGTCGCACATGCGTGCCAGAGTATGATGAATTGTTTAAAAAAGAATTTTATATCGACATCTATTGTAGTTTCCGAGAAATTGTTGACTAAAGAATTTTTAGTTCTAATTGGTTTTGAGGAAAATCGTGATTTCAGACCACTGAACTCATTTTTAAGCTTATAAAAATGTGCCGCACATGTGTGCTAAAGTATGATGAATTGTTTAAGAAAAGTTTTATATCGGGATCTGTTGTAGTTCCCGAGAAATTGTAGACTAAACTATTTATATTTCTAAAAATTTTTGATTAAAATTGTGATTTTAGACCATTGATCTCATTTTTAAGGATATGAAAATGTTTTACGCATACGTTCTAAAATATATTGAAGTATTTAATAAAAGTTTTATCTCGACATCTATAGTAGTTCCCGAGAAATTGTAGACTAAAGTCTATTTAGTTCTAATTGGTTTTAAGGAAAATCGTGATTTCAGACCCATTAAACTCATTTTTAAGTTTAAAAAATGTCTCGCACATGTGTGCTAAAGTATGATGAATTATTTAAGAAAAGTATTTTGTCAGGATCTATTATAGTTCCCAAGAAATTAAATGGACTTAAAGAAAAAGGGGGTAAAGCACTGTTACGCTATATAGAGAAAAACTGCTTTAAAGTTGTGAAACATTTTTTATTGGGATAGCGTTTCGCGTTTAGCGTTCAT
>JAQFZT010001466.1:0-15091 GCA_034696325.1 Camisiidae sp.
AGAGAGCTTAAAAAGTTTATAAACTTTGAAACCTAATTATTAATAATAAAAGATAAGGAACACACATAAGAAAACTTCTGTACATACTTTAATATATTCCCAACAATACGCTAACGAGTAATGCCTATGATGAGGGGTTCCCAACCCTTTCCCCACGTACCACATTAAGTTAGGTGAAAATTTTGCGTATCAGTAGATATTTTTCGAATCTCAGATTTCCACAATTTTCATTTTTAATATAACATTCCATTTTCTACAATTTTAATAATTTAAGTCTACCACTAGAAACCCTTCCACGTACCACCGATTGGGAACCCCTGCTTATCATTATTATGGATTTCCATTCATATTCATCATAAAAGCACTTATGTATCGTTAAAACTGTTTAGCAGTAAACATGAGCCCTCATTTTCACAGAATCATGTTTCCAAAATGATGCGCGACAATTATTCAACAATGATTTTCATTTATTTTTGCTCAATTCACTATGAAAAGGGGCAACAATTACGATTTTGAAGCCCTCTTAATTCATACGGCTCATCGATTCAGAAACATTGGGGAAAGTAAAGGATAATGTAAAAATTGGCCTCAGATAAGTTTGACCGAAATTTAATGCAACCAAATTTCAGTTTCTTAGATAATAAAGTTAATTAATTATAGTATAAATACATGAACTAAAGTTTTAATGCTAACCCAAAAATAAAATCATATTCAAGCTAATATTGCATGAACTTGAGTTCTAACAATTAAATCTCTAAAAATTTGAATTAGAAGTTATTACTTATTATAATGAATAAATTTTGAATTGAAGAGTTCAAGAAAATTACGTTTTTAGAAATGAATTTGATTTTCATATCAAAACTAATATTAATAATAAGTTACTTATCATTAACAAAAGCTCAAACAGATCTTGAAAATTATTCTTCTACTGGTGGAGTTTTAAATACCAGTATTACTCAAACCCTAAATTATGGCAATGAAACCACTTTATTAGAAACCAATTCTTCAGAGGAAACAGACGAAATTGATTCGAAGGCAGCTTCGCCACAAACTAATGCTGATATAGAAACTGTTAGCTCTTCAACCATTAGCCAAAACACCAGAACTGATTCCAGAGAAGACATAACAACTAACACAGAATTGATTGAACCTCAAAACGGAAATATCTTATGGATTGTAATATTAGTGATTATTATAGTTTTGGTTTTTGGACTTTTAATTTGTGTTTGTGCTGCTATTCATACTTACAGTCAAAATAGAGATCAATTGAAAAGAAAAGCTATGAGATTGAAGAGCAATAAAAAAATAGTGGAAAACAGAGATATACAAAATGAGAAGATAGAAGATGATAAAATAAAGTTATCTCATTCTATTGTTAAAGTTAGTTTATTTAATCACCACAAACACAATAAAAAACCATCGAATCAAGATTTACAACCGGGACCTACTATTTCAGATTTTAGAAAATCTCTCACAAAAGTCGATAGCAATGAAAAAGCTTCGAAATGGCTCTCAAATGATACGATCAATGCTATTGCAGCTGATAATCAAATTAAAGAGAAATCAACTGATGATAACATTGTTGACGATTCAATTCAAGTTGAAAAGATAAATCAAGAAAAAGAAATATCTGTCGAAGTCAATAATGAGTCCAATGGTGTTAATATTAAGACCACTGATGATGAAAATAAACTGAATGAAGGAAAAGGTTCTTCTAATGAAAAACTCGATTCCTCTGTTGGTAAGAATATGTCAAATGAAACGAATGGTAAGTCTACTCAAGTCGAAAACGAATCAACTGATATCAACATTATTATCAGTGATGCTAAGGATAAGACCACAAAAACTAATAATAAATCGAGTGAAGAAGAATCAGATAAAAAGGTTAAATTATTAGACGATAACGAAAACTATTCGTTCTAATTGTCATGTTTTTTATTTATATTATTTCCAAAATATACGTTAAAGTAAATTTAAATAAATTGATTTATAATAATTTAAATAATTAATAGTATAACTAAAGTGTATTGAAATCAAATTATATGAATTCCAACGAAACTAAAGGCAATTTTTTTATGTAAAATTTTGTAAAATTCGTAAGTAATCAGTTGTCCTTCAATAGGAAAGATTTGACTAAAAAAAGATTTAATAAAGAAAAATGACTAATAAAAAGACGCCACAAAAGTAATGCTGAGTTCATGAGATTCGGGAATTCTTGCGGGTAAAGATCTGGGTCTATAGAACTGCCAGTTATAATAGAGAACATCTTTAGGTCTCAATACAACTGAAAAAGTTGAGCAGTTTTTTGCACACATTTCTGAAGGATCGAGAACTATATGACGAAACCCGACTCCTTGTGTGAGCCATACGTTCGCGAATTCAGTGATTGGAAGATAATATTGTGTTGATTGCGGGCCATCGATATAGATATAGCGCTGAAGAGCGACTTCACTAGTATTGGGCACAAAATAAGGTCTAATGAAAAGTTTTCTGATAACTCTTGCGGCCTCTACTCTATTCATTTTCCATTCTATATGAATGTCTTTCTTAGTCTCTAAACTATTTTCATTGCTTTTATTATTAGCATTTATCGAATCGCTCAACAGTTCCATCAAACCATTCAAGTCGTTAACTTTTTGTGGCCAATAATTCGACACAATTCCAGCGGTTCCGAAATTTAATGGTTCGCTGTTTTCCATATAAGTATTGATTAGAGTTTGTGCTGTTATTGAATCATTGATTACATCTTTAACAATAAATGGCTTTTCATTATTGACATATTGAGTGGTTAAGTGTTTCCAATGACTCAAATCTTGAGCACTCCTGATGTCATCGCACGGCCAACACTCTAATCGGGAGCCGCTATAAAACGGATTATTGACAATACATTCTTCGACATGCCATCGACTCAAATGACTCTTATTTCTAATCAAAGGTAATGTCCAAAGTCTTAATTGTCTCATCACTGGATATATTAATTCTTGTGAATTTCGAAGTATTAGTCTTTGTGTCGGTGAATGTGTTGACAACAATATTATTATGAGTAATAAAACTATTGATATCTTAACACAAATCCATATTATATTAAATAATTTATTCATGAAATACAATAAATATTTAACACATGTTTTATCAGTATTTGTATTGATATTAACCTTTTTCTCATCATTTCTTTCAACAAATATTTCATCAATTAATTGATTCAATTGTTCTTCATTTAATTGATAATTATTGACCATTTGTTGAAACACCTTTAAATCATTTTCAATATATTTCAAATCAGTGTTTGAGTCCATTGTCAACAGTTTCCGGTGTTTTACTCAAAACAAACAAATCAAAACATTTAAAGTTTTCTCCTTTAAAGCAAAGCCAATGAAAGACAGTTTGAAAACTCAATGAAAACATTTATTAAAGAGTCGCGATCTATGAGTAGTAGTGATGACAATAAGCACAAAGTTTTTGTGACGAATACCTATTGTATAATACATGAGAAGTGATTGAATGACAGCTGATATCTATTATTTTTTTCTATAATAACAACATTAGTCAACATTAACGCTGAACACAAATACCGCTCATTTGACTAATGGATTGAATGTTTTTTTATTTATTTACTATTAATCATATTTATTATTAATTAAATTATTACTAATATATTATTTAAAAATTTTTAATAAAACCATTAATTATTAATAAGAATGAAATGCAGAACTCATCGATTCTAATAAAACAATTGCTTACAAATGATAGCAATCTTAAGGTAAAAACATTTATAACTTTTTAATTATTGAATCATTAAATATTATATGAATTTGTTTCTCGTCTATCAGTCTATAAGTAATGATATCTTCGATGAATTGGTGGATGAAGTGGTGTTAGGCATATATTTCGAAGTGCACAGAGCGGCCAAAACTGGATCTCTTTTTGTTGATGAATCACCTGCTGATGAGTAAGTCTTATCATAAATTATATACCAATTATCTATTGCTCACTTATAGTAATTGATATTTATTTGATTTGTATTTTTTATAGGAACAAATATGGTATGAGTTGTGAATGAATTGAATATTTTTAGAAAAGTAATTGAATTGTTTGATTGGTTTGAATAGCTATAATTGACAAGAAAGGGTTAGATATATTTGGTTGTGTGCCAATGAAGAAGCAGCACGAATGCATATGTCCTAATTGTCATAGAAATCTTGCTGCGTCCAGATTTGCGCCACATCTCGAGAAGTGTATGGGAATGGGACGGAACAGCTCACGAATTGCTAGCAAACGAATAGCTAATACTTCCGTCAAAAATAATGATTCTGATGGAGAAGATTACGATAATAATGCAGACACTGATTGGAGTCTGTATTGTAGTGACTCTAAAAAGACCAGAAGAAAAAAAGAGAAGAGTTCTAATGGAAATACCATTGGAGTCAATAGTGTTCAGAAAAAAGTTAATAATTCCAAAAATAATAAGTCAGGTCTGAACCCAAAAACTGCGGCCATAAATAGCGTGAAAGTGTCGCCTATTAATGGAGAATCAACTTCTAATTGGTATTCTTCTGATAGTAATAATGTTGTTCTCAGTCATGAAAGTAATTCACTCGAAAAGAGGAAAAGTTTTTTGTCTCAAATGTGTGGAGTTGTTTCAGAGCATACGAAAAAGATGTGCACTCGATCTAAACGATGTCCACAACATACTGAAGAACAACGCAAACATATCAGAGAAAAATTTTTAGAATCTTATACTAATTCACAAAATTTAGGGTCAAATTTAGGGTCAAATTACTTAAATGAAATGCATTTGACTATTAATACGCGTTCCAATAATGAGAGCTTAATCGATAATTGTGACGATAAAGACTCTAATGAAGTGATGGCCGATTCTGCCAAAAATTCATGGCCTGAAAGCTTAGTCGACTCGAGAGAAGCCTCACCTGCAGACTCCTCATCAACCAATACAAGTAAATCTCTTTTTAGTTTTAATCAAAGTTAGCTCTACTGCAGGCTATTGTCAGTTCATTTAAATACAGTTACACTCCGATTATGGCAACTATTTTTCCATAATCTCCGTCTCACTGTATCTCGAAATTAAGTTTTAAAAATTTACAAATTAGAATTGCGTTCATTTAATGTTTTAATTTGACTCCAATGTAATTCACAGGTACCTCATCTGTAAAGCGTAAAAGTGAAAGTATTAACAAATCTATAGGTAATCGCAATACTAGTAAAACTAAATCAAGGAATTCTAGCAAAAAATCGGTACAACAATACAATTTGAATGGTGTCGGAAATCTTAGTAGTTCTTCAAGTGTTAGTTCTGGCGGTCATGACCATATCATTTAGTGGTTACTATAGTTATAAATCTGATTATAAATACAATGAATTATGAGCTCATTTTACAATTGTATGAATTATTCTCAAAAAAGCCGATTCAATAAATTGATATTTTAAATATTTTGTAAATCATTTTTAAATTTGGCTTTTCTTTTGATTTTTTTTTCATTTCTTCAGCTCATTTGACTAATTATTTTTCGATTAAATCATTTTTCTGATTCATGTAATTAATTCTCTGTATTGTTTGTAAGACTGTAATAGCATTGAAAAAGAGCAGAAATTGAAACCTTTGAGAGAAAGAAAATAGGTTTTAATTTATTTTGAAATTAAATAAAATGAAGATCTATAAGTTAGTGATAAAAATAGACATTACAAAGGGTCCATTTCTGAGTGTAAAAGCAAAAATACAGTATATTATGTTACAAATAAAGGGTTTTAATGATAAAATGCAGTCAACATAATCTCAAGTGCATAACCATCCGATATTTGCATCAAAACGGCATTTTAATAATATTATTTCCATAATCAGTGCCAATAAGTCCTCTACACGTTAGACTGAATTCGTTTATAATTTCTTTGAGTTTGCGTTTGTTTTTTCTTTGAGTTAAAATAAGTCGTACGAAATGTGTCTTTCTTTCTCTATTCACATGAATTGTTGGGAATCCTTCTGTTTGAACGAAACCATTCATACATCGGCTTAAATTATCGAAATATTTTTGATTCAAAGATATGATGATATCTGCCATGTGTTCGACAACACAACGGGGAGAATCACAAGTGCCACCAATTACTAGAAATATCTGTCCCACAAGATTCTCAATTTCATCGTTAACAACTTTGTTCATCTGTTCCACTTCACGGCTAAGGTTTATGAATTCGCTGATGAAAGTAGAACAGTATCGAACTGTTGGCTTTTCGGGTAATATTAAAGCAGATAAAGCGCAACGAAATAATGTGGAAACATCTAATAATTCGTTGCTAAACATTACAGATACTTTTTTGATGATATTCGCCAATGAAGAGTAAAACACTTCAATCAATGATGTTTGTTGTCTAAGATCTTGTTGACATGTATTCATAGTATAATTGCATAATTCAACGAAGTATTTCATAAGATCGCTTTGTAATTCAGGTTCTTTACCAAAAAGAACGATCAATTGCTTTGAAATATCCAGTATTGACGGCTGACGTGAACATGAATAAAGATATAAAAGCAATTGTAAAATATCGCTCACTAGAGGTTTGATGTCATCCAATAGAGTAGTCACTGATTTTTTAATACAATCGCAAAGAGATTCAGTTATGGTTTCATCGGTAGACCACTTGTGCCCAATATTTGCGAATAAAGGCATCACCTGATGGAGTAAATATTGAAATATAATTTTTAAATACAAAATATAGAGCTTATTAAGACCTGTTCAAGAATTAAATAAATAGGTTGAGGCGAAAACTTATTCAAAGCAGAATTTTCTAATTTAGTTTTGGAGACAAGTTGATCGCCATCTTCTAATTCAGTTCGTTTAAGATTGACGTCTAAAGTAGAGAAAAGCATCGCTAACATTGTCAACTGAGATGATATATGCGTTTTGACAGTTTGATTCTCAATATTAACTGATTGTTGTTCGCATTGTTTGATGACATTATGAATATCAGTTATAATTGGGGTCAAGAGCTTATCGACTGCAATCATGATGCCTTCAATGGGTAATACAGACAAAGTAAGGCCTACTGTGCACATTATACGAGACCGTTCTTTTGGCTTTAATTGTGATTCTGGACTCAACGACTCTTCACAAATAAACAATATTTGTTGAGCAAAAGGCTTAATAACTAACTGACATTCTCTTGTAATATCTTTTAACGCCATCGTTGCAGATATAGTCACGTATTGATGAGACTTAAGGCCAATCATAAGCAATGAAATCACATTTGGCAGAAATGCGCAGTGATTTGAAATCCATTCGGCATAAGCGGCTAAAGTGTCCATTGTTGTGGCCAACAATCGCGGAGACATTACATAAGCGAATGGAATATTTGGTAATGAATTGAATATTTGAGACAAATAAACAGATTCTGTGACGTCTACATTCTCGGCAATCGAACTGAAGGTATAGAGAACAGCCTCGAGATATTGCCACGATTTGCAATCATTGGCATTGAGTCGTGTCGTCAATTGATTACCGGCTAAAGTGAAATGACTCAACAAACTAGAGAGCATCGAAACTCTAAGAATGTTATAGCAATACATGAAAGAATCGCCGATATCTTGTCGATAACATCGAAAACTTTCTCTATCATAACTACTCCATTCATTTTCATAGACTTCATCCGAAGGATATTGAACTTTGACTAAGAATGCGTCAATCAATGACTGAAACAATGGATTAAAAAGAGTTAAATAGGTCTCAATCCTCGCCTCATCCGAAGCAATGATATCATCCTGAAGAGTGTACCAAAAATTGAATGCTTGTTCACTACATGTCTCATCAATGGAATAGTAACCTGGAGTTGCACTGCATTGAAGTATTGCAGAAATGATTTTGAGAATATTGTTTCTATGCTCTGGTTTATCAATGATTGTGTCTAAAAGTAGTCGAGAGTGAGTTTCTGCCACTTGAATGAATAGAGTGTATATATTGTTACACATCTCTTGATTTGACTCCTGAATTGCTTTATTTAAAACACTTTCTAAACCAGTCATTTTGTCAACTAATTTCAAGACAAGATTTGGCTGTTTATGCATTTCTGGATGAGAGTAAATACTTGTAATCGCTTCCACTCCTGTCTGACATAAGTTTTCATTACAAATTGCGCGTAACACTAATAAAACCAAATCTTCGTGATTATCCGGTAGTATAAGAGGTCCTGTATTTTGAGACCAATTAGAAAAACACTTAATCGCCGACTGTTGAAGTTCTTCTGATGATTGTTGTTGAGATAAAAGCGCATGAATTATAGAAAATATCTGTTCGTTAAACTTCAATAAAGCACTTCTTATGACTGTTCGTTGGTTTTGTGTTAAGTAAATGATCTGAAATTCTTCAGGTATTATCGATAAGAGATCGACTAATACTTGAAGGACTCGATTGATGGGTATATGAATTAATTTATTTGGTTGTAAAGTATTGACCAAATCAGTGATAGCGTTCTCCCAATGAGTAGAAACGCTGTGAACCACATAAGCCGCTAAAGCAACAGAAATACGCGTCTCTACTATTCTCAGTCCATCCATTGATAGATAAGAAATCAAAACTTGCATTAATTGTGTCTTCAGAGCTGTCTGTCTCTCCACATCCAATTCATGCCAACATTTAGCAATCTTTAGGTATAGAGTACTGGCGCCGAAGTATTGCACTTCTACTGACTTATTCGGATTCAATAGATTCCAGACCAGAGTCCAGGCCTCGGGTGACACCTGCGCTCGAGTCAGGTATTGGTTCGCCTCTGACTGTGTGTTACCATTATTGTTATGGTACAGTTCATGAATTAATTTCTCTATGTTTTCAATACTATTATCCATTTCTACTATAAATTGGTTATCAGTTATTTAATACGTATTTCTTATCTTATTATTTAATGACTTATCAATAGATCACAAATCAATATCACTTCAATTTAATTGATTTTCAGCACAAACTAAACTATTTAACAATTATATAAATATAAAACTCCATTTAAAATTACATTTAATTCTAAAAATATTTATTTATACAATAATTGTTTTGTAGATAATTAAAAGTCTCTTTTCATGAGTTTCAGTTTGTGGTCAACCAATTGTTTCAAGAAGTTTAGTCTATTTTGAGGCCCAAAGATGTCCCCACATTATAATAACTCAAACAAAATATAGACAAAACTTTTTTAGAGCCAAAAAATTTGATTTACTGTAAAGTTGTGTTGCATTTCAAAGTTGACATTCAAAGTATTCAAATGAAAGAAGTTCTTATAGTTCTCAAACAAAAACTTTATAATTGAAAAGGAATGCATTTAATTCATTAAAATAACGATTAACTCTTTTTGTAATATATATGAAAAGATGAGTTGGTTTTGGCAGTACTTAAAAATAGATCTTTTCTGAGGAAATCTTAAAAATACAGTTGATTGTGAAAAATTGGCACTAAGTTTAAGATATAATAAGACAGTGATGGCATAACTCATATTTTGTTGAACATTCACCAATTTTGACATAGAGTGCATAGCATTATCCTATAAACATTGTCTCATTTTCGAGATATTATCCAATTCTCGGGATATTATCCATTTGTCAGATCTACACAAAACACAAGTTTTTCTTTCTAAAATCAAAGTTTTATTCGAGTCATCATTCAATAGCATGAAGTACAGTATGAATGTTGAACTATTGTAAAAGTGGACTTTTTCAAAGTACAATCAATAAAATAAATCTTTGCTTCTATAGAATCTGTAATAGAATTGGAAAAGTCCTATTGATAAGAGTACAGAAGCTCGAGTGAGCACTTATTATATTAACCGTACTGTACAAGTGTATGTACAAAATTCCGCTTTCAGTACCGTATCTAAAGGTGGGGCACAATTTCCTCAACAAAACCTTTTTTATTCAACGGAAAATACAGTACAAAACAATATTAATAGCATTAGTTTATTATTTTAAGCTTAATTTCAATGCTATTTCAGTGAATTTATGCCCCAACACACACATCAATTCCTGGATACGGCTCTGATAAGTCTCTACACAAACTGAGAGCCTGAGCCCAGAGCCTGGAAAAGACCCAATGAAAGAGATTAGAAAATAATTGAAAAATATTTGAATGACGTTTTGTTAAAGTTATGTGATTATTGAGTTATCTATTCATATAATGCAGAATATTATAAGTTTAACTGCCATAAAGAGAGTTACAGTTACTCTGTGTAAGAGCTGTCACATAAATGTTACCTTCCATTTAATCTCAAACTCAATATAATTAGTCAAAATACATATTTATTGTTATTATTTCAAAAATATAGAAATAAAGTCATTGAAAGAGTTTTGTCAGTAGAAATTGTGAAAATAAAGCGCGTCTTTCAGTCTAGACCTTCACGTGACAGAGACTGATAGAGACTTATAGAGAATGACTGCCCATTCGTTTCCTTTAAAGTCAATTATTGTCGTCAATTCTGATTACTATATGATTACTTTAAACATTAAATTTATTATAATAACAAAACTGGTGCCAAAAGTCCGCTAATTCTACTCAATTCTATTCAATCTCTTAGTGATTATGTCTCTTATATTGTGAAACTCCAAATATTTAGCTTTTATCGTACTTTTAGGCTTATAAAAGTTGTGCTTAACTTCTCATATGGTTTTGTTATGATTTACAGTTTCATCAAAGTATTCAAAGCTATCAATTGTAATAATAACTCATATTTGTTGATATCTAAACGTCGGTAAGACTTTTTGAAACTTACATTTAACAGAAGTGTCCAATAAGTTGTGTTAGATTTAAATACTAATTAAAAGTATTAATAAAAAGTATATCAATATCTACTTCATTCATGTCCTTGAATTGAGAACTTTATTTTGAATGATCGCTAACTCTGAAGTTTGACTTTCATTTCATAAGTTCTTATTCTAGAGTTAAAGTGAGGCCAATGCGGAACACATATGCAGTAACTGTTGGCTGAAGAGTTGGCTAAAAATGTTTGACTGTTTAGTGTGAACCCTACAAATGCGTGTTGAAATGGACTTGTCTGATGAGCCCAAAGCCTGCCAGTCGTGTATGTCTGGCAGTAAGACTTGCATTGAGTATTGAGTGCACAACAGCATTGCGTTTGAGCACAACTTTTCATATGACATACACTGAAACTCGTGTCTAAATATTGATAGCTCTCAAACACATTCAATAGTCATTCAATTCAATATTACATTCAACTAATATTTTATTAATATATTATTTTATCATTTGAACCATTGTTTTGTGTGAATGCTGTCTCAATTTCAACTCATTTTATGATTAGTGACACATTTGTGGCCAATATTGCAGTCAATGTTATGCTATTTTTTCACACCAATTATTACTACTTTTTCATCAAGACTTTTATCAATAGTTTGTTTCACTTTTGATGGATCGCAGACAATGTCTATTAATTCATATTAAATAGAGTTAACTTTATATTCAAATTATTCATAACTTTACGAATAATGAGTTCAACAAAAATATGAATCAATGCAAAAGTTGTGAGAAATAGTTATGAGAAATGAATTGTTAATTAATATAAGAATTGATGCTCTGATACAGTAGTGTTCGAGCATTGATAGAAATGATGGTGTTTTTGGTGTTTTACTTAAATTTAAATCATATGTTTGTGTTGTCATCATATGTTTCGCTCTAAGAGGAGCTCTTTAGCTAAGCGTTTGTGGAAAAAGAGAATTTCTCTCATATCAGGCATTGATTCAAATCATGAAGAGTGCAGACGACAGTCCGAACCCAATGATGTGCTCGACTTTCAAGTCAAGACTTGTGTACAATCAATGTTGAAACGACTTAAAGAAACCCAATTACAGGCATTGATTCGAGCCATTGATAGCAGAGGTGGACATGTGTCTGATTGTGTATTAGTTCCAAAGGATGACTTCAAATTCGGCAAAAGAGTATCCATAGGACCGCATGTGTTGTGCTGTCAGGTGTGGCGATGGCCTCATATCACACATCCAAGTGATATAAAACCATTGCATTGGTGCAACTCTTCTCCAACTGATCCAATCTATGTCTGTATTAATCCTTATCATTGGACTCAGATTTGCAAAACAGGTATGTCTTATAGTATTGTCATGTGATGTGAATGAGTTGTCATAACTTTCATCAAAGTTTAGTTAATATAATGATAGCATTGAATTTGGTATCAATACTATTAACATATAAATAGAGAGTACTTTTAGATACAGTTAAGTTCTCGTCTATTATAATGCAAAATATACTCTAATCTATTGAGAAGATATACTGCATATAAATTGTTTGTCATGTCATTATCCTTCGATTCATTTGATGTGGTGGTAGTTGTGTTTGGCGTCAACCGAATTGGCGTCTATCGAGTCAGTCGTCATGTGTTTTGAGTTCAATTGTTTGCTTATTCATCAATTTGCTTGTGAAACATCTGCCGTTATATTTGTGTCTCTGTGTGAATATCATAATAATATATATTATATTAAAGTTTCTCTATTCGCATATTTTCAGGGCAAGTGTTTGCATATGAGATAAATTGCATTTTTAGTCATTACTATTATTGTTATTTAGTTCATCGATGTGTGTGTCCACACATTAAAAAACTACTTCAATAATTGAGCCCAAACGCAAAGGTAGTACTAGTAATGCAGAAAAAATAGAGAGAAGGCGAGGGCAACGTATATGTGTTACCTTATATTGTATAAAATACTAGTGAATATGCACTACACTTGCAGTATATCCGACGCCAGTTCGTCGCCTTTCATAAGCTCAAAACCTGGTATAACTTGTGTGAGTTCTATGTCAGGGCACAGAATATTACAGACTTTTAGAGTTACTGTAGTTGTTGTTAAGGAGGAATCGGTCGCTCGGCTTTACTATTAACTGCTGTTTATGCTATGCATAGAGTAGTTATGCCTCTATTCCTTTGCGCGATAGTCAATATGGCCCTCGGCTTACGGCTTACGCCATTCAACTAAAACACTACACACCAAACACATGGAGACCTGCAATTTGGCGTTTGGCTCCGGCGCCAGTGTGGGATTGGGATAAGTGTAGTTCCCCTCTTATCTCAAACAAGACGCCAGCCGAGCAATTATCGCATGCGATTTCCCTTAATATATATGCTTAAGCATATACAAGAAAGTGCACGATTCCTACCATTGCATCGTTGCCGACCCAACACTTTTTCTTCTTTCTTGTCAGCCAACTTTTTAATTTAGTCCACTATCCATATCATCCATTCAAAGTCTATTGTGTATTATAAAGTTTTTTTGCCTCTCATTATTTTAAAAAGCTTTCACTCCTTTTATATTCAATTCTATGTTCAAATTAAAACTATAATTTTGCGCTTTTATAAAGAAGAAACTTTTTTTTTAAAGATAGGAATCAAAGTCATTAAAAATGAAACCAGAAATAAAAAAAAGCGCAAACTATTAAATACTTGATGCAATAAATGTTTAATTGATGAAATGTGAATATTTTTTCTGGATTTCTAATTAAGGTTCACATATTTTATGTATTGTTCATAGGCTTTTGGTTTTAATTTAAACTTTGAATCAAACCTAGAAAATTCAAAGAACATCCAAAATGCTTGACATATAATTTTTAGTCACGTTTTTTCTTCAAATATATAAAAGTGTGGACAATATAAACATTAATTTGAAACTAATCTAAGTAAACATTAACCCAATTAATGCTAGAGACGTGCCAAATGCTAGCGGTGGCAATATTTAAGCTCAAATGTATTAGTCCTCGAATGTTATTGAGCATAAAAGTTGAATAATTTAATGCCTTTGATGTATATAAGAATTAGCTATATATTGAAAACTTCACACATAAGCGTAAAAATTCTCTTACAAAGAATGGTATTCACAGCAAAAGTTTTTCAGCTAAAACTCTTTCAAAGTGTGTTATTATATAAAAAGTTGACTTTCATTTAATGTATAATTAAACTAAATATTTCAACAGAATGCAAATGAGACTCGAATTAAAGTTAAAAAAATTGTTTAAAATACTTAAGGATTAAACTTATTCTCTTATATTTTGATTTTTTGTGATTTTGTATTAACTGTTTTGATGTTGAGTTTATGAGTCCTTTATTATTAACGATATATTTTGAGATTTAATACTAGTGTCAGTATTACATAATATTATCTTGAGAACATTGATCGCATTGACTAATAGATAGTGAAATATCTTTTAATTAGATACGGCTCCGCCGCCCTACTATTCAATATGTGATCATGGATTGAGGCCCTCATTATCCGACACATTACCGGTAATTGAGCCCAATCATCAACAATTATCAACTATTGAGCAAACAATGCCTCCTCAGATGTCCACTGAAACGGGCGGTTCTTTTCAATATGGATTCCACAGTCATTTACCAGGTATGTAATATTTCATTTATTTATTAGTTTTCTATTTATCATTTTAATTCAATTGTTTTTACTCTTAAGCAATTTGATCACTCAATGCTTTATTTGCTTTATTGAACTAAAGTTTGTTTGTTTTTTTCTTATGAACTGTTCCGTATTGTATGTTATTCTTATTCGAAGTATGCATTAATACCTGTAGTCATTTGAGAGATAAGATATTGTAAATTATCCATATATTGTGTTCAAATTGAGATCTTCACCATCGAGAAGCGCAATCATTGTCATTAGAGAGCTTTTTATTATCAACACCTGAATACATACCATTACTAATAAAGTGAACGGTAGCTCACATTCACATCTCAAATAACCGACTGATAGTACAAAAGTTCAACAGACTCTTAACTGTTCGCAAAAGCATTCAATTCTAACTAAACATATAGTCAACTAAAAACTTATAACTCAATATTTTTAAGTCAAATAAATAGTGTATGAATTTTGATTGGCATAATTGAATTGGCCTTCGAGTTGTCAGTCGTAAACTTAACATAAAAGGTCATTTTGTTCGCACAATTTTACTCCAAAGTTGAGTCCAAATTTCTTTTTTCACTTCTTTTGTAGTGTACGACCAATACATTCGAGTGGAACGCACTTCAAATCTTAAAAGTGATACAATAGAAAGTATTGTTAAGCTATTTATTTATTCAA
>JAQFZT010001467.1:0-15091 GCA_034696325.1 Camisiidae sp.
CTTTCAGTTATTTCGAGCCCGGCTCGCATAAGCTCAGGCTCAAAGCTCGGGGTAGCCGAGCTTTTGTCCTTCATTATTAATAATTATAAGTAGACAAATTCAATATGTTCATTTAGCTCTTCAGATACGTACAGCACTCAAATAATTCGTATATAAGTATAAATATTGATGAAATAAAATCAAGATTTTAGAAGACAATTTTGATCCATCAGAAAGTTGGTCACTTCTGCTGAATCTCTTTTTTTGTTGGTTTCACAACAACAAAATTTATTGATAATCTTTTATTTAAAACTGCAATCAATTCAATACTTTTGATGAGAAGTGTAATATCATTATTGATATTAGAAGAGAATCCTGAAGTTTTATATGGATTGTTGACTTCTCACAATATCTTCATTAAAGAAATTACAAGAATAATATATTTCCAAATTATTTGAAACCATTTGAAATGATTTCAGGTTTGGTTACACCAAAGTATTGGACTCACAGATCAAATTAAAATTCCTTTTTTTATTTCCTTTAAATTTTATATTCACCTTTTGTTGTTATTCTACATTTAGTATTATTCTCTACCAATTAGTGTACTTTTTCCTAATTTGTTATTACATTTCAATCAAAATTGAAGAAATTAATGGAAAAATTGGAAAATTGATTAAAAAAAAATTAATTCCTGGTCTGCATATTTATTCTGGGTTTGGATACTATTTGCAACTATAAATAAACAAGTTCACATATCTAAGTTTTTTTCACAAATGCGAATTTTATATTGAAATTTTGAGCATCTCATCATTAACTTTTATCTTTACTCTCAATTGATTGTATCTCTTCATTAGTAAATCTCGAGGCGAATAAAACGTTCAAATTAATGTATTCTGTCATCTTAATGAAGAAGATCAGTATTTCGATTGGAATGCGGATTAAGGTATTGATAGAGTGATCAGTTTTCAAATTTTCAAGTCAAAAGTTTTGACTTTTTTACAGATTCTATCATTCATTGAAAGATTAAGTCAAAAGAAAATTGAATTTTATTGTCACAAACTATTTATTATTGATTATTGCTTTTTTCTAAAAGTATTTTAAATGACAATAAAAACTATTTTATATTAAGAATAAAGAGATTTTTCATTTTATTAACTATTTTTTGAAGATTAATAGTTGCCAACTGTTTAAGAAAATATAAGACATGATTTTCTCATAGAATTCAAATAATTCTTTCACAATATTGAGTAAAAATAGGCAAAATTTTGTAAAAATTATAGTAACTATTGTATTGCGTATTGAAATTGAGAATATTTTTTGCAAATATGAAGTTAAATATTTGAATAGTCATAATGAAGATCATAAAAACTGAAGCACGCAATGAGAAAACGACAAAATAACACGCAATATTACTATTGATGTTCAGCTTTGGATAGAGAATAACAACGATAATGTCAAATATAATGCAAATAATTTTATGAAATTATTTTATTCTCATGAAATGTAATCAAATTAAGAATATAATATAAACACTATTTGATTGTCTGTGATTTGAATACGTGTATAAAATTGATAATTATTGAAATGAAGTACAGTATAAACTCAAGTGATTATTGCGATAATAGTGAATGCAAAGACAATTTCATGGGTATTGACTCTAAATTGAATACATAGTCCGATGAAATATTTCATTTAGTATCGACACCATAAAAATGCCCTTTTGTAGAGATAGTTGAAAAAATATCATTAAATGAGTCATAAAACGAAAATCTCGGTCTGTTTTGAGGGTATAATCTCTTGTTTGGGTGAGGAATATTGCAAACAAAATACCAATTTAATGATAGCTCATGGAAAATAAGGCCTCTTCACTGTTAAAATAATGATTTTTCTACTGCTCATACTTGTAATATGTTATAGCTCTGTGTTTTATGAGCAAACATGATAAACATAGTATAGCACTGTTCTAAATATTCTGCTCAACATTAACAGATCCCCAATTGAAAACTTCCCGACTGGAGATATTCCATATAATAAAACTTGGATCGTAAAAATCTCAGTCAGAGGTTCATCCACTCTTAACAGTTGGAATAAGCAGTCGTATCAAAATTTCTCACAATATTCAGCCACTGTTTGATAATAGCAATAGAATTTTTATTGACCAAATCATATACAACTTTAATACTAGTGATAATTAGCTATAAAAGTTACTTTACATCATTCAGGCTTTACATTAGGATAATTATTCTGTAGTATTTTCATAATATTTTTCAATTTATTTTGAAAGTTTTATTCGTTTTTAACCCCGCTCTTAACCATTGAATGCATGCAATCATAAAATTTTGAAGTTTTTGTTATAGAATTGAAGTACTTTCTGTCGAATATAATTTTTTATTCAAGTTTAAGAATAAGACATTTTAATTACGAATTTTTGGGTCAATTGCTTTTTAAACTAAGTTAATATTTTGGAATCTAAATAACTTTACGTTGGCGTTACACTATGATTAGCTTTTTAAGCGAATTAATTTGATTAATTGTTATTCATTTATTACAAATAAAATATGTTTTTCGGTCATTCACACAGAAGTTGATGTAAATTTATTTTCTTCGTTCATTTTTAAAGAACTTCTGCACTTTAGTAGTAGTGATAAACAAACACACCTTAGCTTTTGAAATGTGTTAAACTTATCATATATGGTGTGATAACTACCCCCATGAGTGATGATCACTGCCATGGTTTTAGAAATTCATGTTTTCTCACACATTTACAAGTGAATGTATTCAACCCAAATTGCATAATATTCAAGAACTAACACCTGTCAACATGTTTTTGATCAAAAAATATGTGTGCGGTCAAAATAAAGGTCAAAAATATCAACTAAGTCTACACACCTTTGCTTTTCATTTTTGAATCATTTATTTATTATTATTTCGTTTGTTATTAATTTCAAAATTTCTATTTTTGTCTCTTTGTTCATTCAAACAAGATCTTACACTTGACTTATTATAATGTTTTAAAATAAGTTTTGAATATTGAAAAAGATTTTATAACTTAATATAGATCTGAACGCAGGTTAAGAATTCTCATTAAATGTTTCTCAGTAAACGTGTGATTAAATTTCTCAATAATTATGGAATTAGTTTTCTATTAAATGGAGCTCAAGTTTCATTTTGAACTGATTTGGGAAACTCAATATCAACTTCTATTAATATGCATATAATTAAATTTGTAAAAGAATATTTGCTTAAATTATATGACTATATTTACTTGTGTTCCTCTCATCTCGAGTCGAACAGCTCACAAACTTATTGAAAATTTATTTCTAAATACCCATCAATAAAATTGAATTTGCCTTTTAGTTATTATGAAATATTTATGAAATAAGTTATAAACAGATCAATCATTTAGACGGCCATTAAAGTCCAGACTAAATAATTAGTTTTTCATCTGAAAAGAATGCATGAGGAATCGATTTCATCCACGACCAAATGTATGGAGATATTAATTTTAAATTTAAATTTTGAAGAACAATGAAATAAATGTTTTTATACTTTTTGAGTTCACGAAAGTATTCCGGCAACCTTTGAACTTATATTATAGTTGAACATAAGTTTAATTAGTTTGCATATCAGGAAATATGAAAAACACGACGAGAAAAAGGTCATTTGAAATGTCAAATTGGAAAAGTATCTATGACTTAACACTCAAACAGATCGATTAAATGCCGAAAAGTTTGTTGAGGAAATACAAGACAATTGGGGGAAATCGAAGCGACAGTTGATGGTTATATGTCATCATAATTGGGGTGAACTGAAGTGAATAGAAGTGGTGCCACTTTAAAACGGCAATCAGACATCGGAGGCGGATGGCTATCAATTTTAAGTATAAAAATAAAATATAAGGAGAGTTAGGGGCAGAGGGAAAGACTCATTGAATTCTGCATCATATAATATTATTTATTATTAAAGTTGAGTCTCTCCTTCCCTCTCCTCTTCACTCTCATCTCAATCCTCTTAATTTATAGCTATGATGTCCTCCTCATGCTTTACACGCTTCACTGAACACCATTCTTGAGAGTATGACTACATTTCTAGATGTCGAATTGCATGAGAAAACAAATCAATCAAAACAGATGATGCCAACAACTAATTTGATTACGACCCCAATCACTTGGATCTGTTCATTCTCTCAAAGATGTTGTAAAACAAAAACAACAATTGTAAGCTTTGTTGTGATATAAACAAACAACAGCATTACATTCAGACCATCAATTATTTCTTAATCTTATTGTTTTTCCCGACATTCAATATTTCTTCCATAATTTTCAAAAATTCAAGTTATTTTCAATCTCCCAGTTCTTTATACTCGCGATTATTGCTCAATATTTTTTTGGTATTAAAATTGTTTTATTTGACTCATTTTTAAATGCATTGAAGAATTTGAAAAATCTCTTCACATGATCAACAAACTCATTGACATAATATGAAGTGCAAAACATAAGAGAAGCAGAAATATTTTCTATCTAAAAGGGCTTAAGAAATATTTGTATTGATGAACATTTGATACATAAGATCAATAACTAAGTCACGTAGTCTTCGAAATTTCTAAATATCAAGCAATTGTATATCAAATTTTAAGCTAATAGTTAGAACTTTTTCTCAATATTATGATAACAAAACATTACACACAATGAGTATATGAATAGTGCAAAAACAGTCAAACTATTAACTTAAATATTTAGATATAAATATTTGTTATTTGGAAATTTCGAAGGCTATGTGACTCAGTTCTGATCTTATATGAAATACAAATATTTAAGCCCTTTAGAGAGAAAGTTTCTGCCTCTTGCGTTTAGCCTACATATGTTGCCATTAATACATATTTCTCTGAACTTAATAAGGTTTGACGGAGATTCGGCCAGTAATACATGTGAATTTGTGGTTTTTCGATGAACAAAATGGTATTAGAAATGATTGGCAGCCCTGTATAGACTATAATTTATAATTTCATAAGACTAAGTGCAAGAATTAAATTTCTCATTTATATCTGAGAGCAATCTCTAACTCAATCGAGCTTCAAAAGTGTATAAACAAACAAGTATTTTTCATTTATCAAAAGTATGCTTTCTTTCAAATAAACTTCACTTAAAAGACTTCACATGTTTGGCACTTTTCTGAAAAATTATTTTATTTGATTTTTGGCAATAACATGTTGAATGTGTGAAATAAAATGTTTCTAATTTATTAAGGAGTAGCTGTTCTGTCCTATCTATGCTCTCAAAAACTTCATATTTGTTTATCAAATGCTCCAGAAAAATGGTTAAATTATATACGAGTTCTATGACTTCGATTTTTTGAAAATAAATAGTTCAAAAATATTCCTGATTTATATTATTGATATCAATGTTTTCATTATCAGCGTTTATGACATACGATCTGTTCATTGAATAAATCATTTTTGACTCTGTTAATTGTCAACTCTTTCAAATAATATTTGGTTTTGAGTTTTTTAGACACGTTTTGATTCTAAGAAAATTGTCATAAGAAAGGTTTTATTTGGATGTGAAAATTGAAACTAACTTTAATACTCTATTAAAATCATATTTTTATGTTTAGTAACCTTTGCAACATATCCAATGATAGCATATGTTTGGATGAATAAAATGATTCTTTGTTGACGAGAAGAGTGCGACACATCACTCACAGTTTGAAATTGCATTTTTGTATTTGGATAAAATTTTTATCATCTGTTCCTCATTAAAATAAATGACTTACTTCTAGACTATGATCATGACTATTATGATAAGGATAGGATAGTAACTTAAACTTGTTGAATAAAACATGACAACCAGTTCAACAGTCGCTAAACAGTCTTTTCTTGTTTGTTAGGAATAAATTTGTATATTTGCAGCTGCTTTTACTCTATCAGCGCATTTGACCAGAAAATTTTCACGCTTTTCATTATTAAATAATTTAAAGCGTTAATTATATGCATCCCTCCATTTAATCAATAGCTAACACTTCACAAAAGTTTAGTCCCCGTGAAAACGTTTCTATTCAAATCAAATTCGTTGTGCTTTGTTATTAGAGCTTTATTTTATTGTTAATCCAAATTTATGGCTCAAAATCTAGTTATGCGTAAAGGAATTCAGTCTCAAAATTGACTTCATTTGAATTTATGTTTTCAATAGAAAAATATTACGAATGTTTCAATGAATTTATTTCGTATGAATGCTTAAACTGTTAGTTATTTTAGTTTTATTCTTTTCATTTTTGATAGTATTTTGTCTTATCTCTAAGTATTTGTTCAAATAATTTGCCAAAGAATAAGTCAAATATAGTATTATTACTAAAAGTCAACTCAATATTCAATTGGATAGTTTTCTCTTCTTATTTCAAACTACCGTATATACTCCTAAAGGATATTATCGAAGAGAACATTTTACATTACAATTTGTTAGAGCATAACTACTCAGTGATGTTGAAACAAGAATATTATTAGAATGGAGTCCGCTTTTAGGGACTTAACTATAAGTCTTATGGCATGAAAAGGACAAAATCCGATCAGTATAACAACATAGCAATGAAATGTTGAGATGTAAGAGTTAAGTAATGTTGATGTCATTCATTTGTCTGAATGAAATGGTGTTTCGTTGATATTTTGTTGGTAATGACCAACTTTTCATTTGACATCTAACTACATTCACTACTTTATTAATCAAGTCTAAGGATACTAGAGATGTAAATTACTGTAACTTACACGTGTAATTTACATCCAAAAATATAATTTACTATATAAAATGTCAATTAAACGTAAATTACTGTAATTTACAGGTTAATTTACGCGTAAATTACGCGTAATTTACACCTAAATATTTCATTTGCGCGTAAATTACGCGTAATTTACACCTAAATATTTAATTTACGCGTAAATTAGCAACCTTAATCAAGTCTAAGCCTACCGGCTTTTCAAAACTAACGAGAGTTTCAGTTACATTCAAACTTAAGTTTATGTTACAGCTGTCGAGACAAAAATGCATTTCAGTGTTTTATGCAAATTAGTTATTAGAGTAAAGTCAAACTTAATTATATACCAAATGAATCCGCATAAGGAATACACTCGTGAATATGACAAACAATAGTAAAACACGCTTAGAGTGTCATTTGGGATTTATAATTAACATTTATTATTAAAGAAAATTGAAATCATAATAAAATAGTCAAATTCAATGATGAATAAGTGAGTTAACAGTTGTTTGAATGACAAAATATCTAACATTTGTCAAAATCTCATTTTCATACCTGTCTAAACAACTCGAAAAATTCTAATATTTATCTTGTTTCGGAACTTTATTTAAAAGTTTCAGGAAGTTTTATAAATTAAACTTATTGTGGATATAAATGTTTATTACATGAATGCAGAAATCAAAATGTAATGAACTAAAAGCAATTAAACTTGAATTCTTTGAATCATACCTTTCATGCCTATTGAAAGATGAATACACTTTTCTTGAAATATTATACATGAACAATTTGACTTCAAATGTGTTTTCAATGGTGAAAACTTTGTATTTCAAATCAGTGTTACAATGAATTATTATGTGATTGTATTAAAGAATTATCAAAGCATAAAATTTATCTATTGTCACAACTTTCATAGTTGAGAAGTAATGATTTCTAAAGTAGACATTATGCAAACTTCATTCAAAGATTTTGTTTGAGAAACCTTGACATCGAAAATAATAAATTTCCGCAATGTTTTCATGTTACCTGCAATGACTGATTTGTCTAAATTTAATTAACTTTATCCATAATTTGTTAAAATAATTAAATGCAATTTTATTTTATACTTAAAAGTAAATAAAAACAATCCAAAAATATCATGTATTCATCGCAACACATAAACAACAAAACTTTATGTCTTTAAACTTAACCTCATATTTCCTAAGCTGCAGTTCATTCATAGTTCGTTGACATTTGGTCTGCATTTAATGATATACGAGTTTTGTCGGTCGAAAAAACGTGTTTTGAAGTTTTTTCTCTCTGCAAAGTTATAAAGCGTTTGACAGAAAAGTGGAAAAGAAGTTTTATTCTAACTTGAAAGTTGATTGAAGAAAGGGAGGACTTCTTATGGATCATGATTTCAATGTTGCTCAAGCTATAAGTCAGTGTATTTCCAGTCTGTTAGTTAACTATCGAACAATTTTTCTTTAATGTCTAATAAAACTATTTTTTTCTCTCTCGACACACTTCCGCGAAGTTGTTTAGACTTTATTAAACTCAATCTAATTATCCATTAGTACTAATTGATGAGTTTTAATATAGTTTTATTAATTATCTTTATTTGTGATTTTATCAGTTGTTGATATGGAATAAACAACTTCTCAAAATAGGATTGGCTTTTCTTCATAGAAGACGACCTGACGATCACTTGTACAGACCCATCATCTTCAGTGATTCTATTGGTAGAGACTATTTTGTCGATCATTAACTGTCCATTTAGTCAAATAATGATAACTGTTTGCTTGTTTTGGATGAATACGTCTGAACATATTGTTGACATTCCTCATATTCTGCATCTCTGATCAATTTAATGATAATAATGCCCTTGTGAGAGATGCATGAAAGTTGTTTTTCGAAAATATTCTACATTTTTAACGCTTTGTATACACAACTTATCTAAACATTTTGCGTTATCCTCTTATCAAATCAGGATTTGCTTATATAAAGCCATGAAAACTAATTTCAATTAAAGTTAACAATGAATTATTTGTTTAAAGTTCATCTTTGGTTTCCAGTATTATTCATTTTATCATTCATTTCATTACCATTTGTTTCATCAAAAATAATTAGTTCTAATAATGAGAACAAAATTAATGATAATAAAAGTAGTGATAGTTTAGAAGTTGGTAAAAGTCATTTCCTAATAGAGTTACTGTCGAACGCATTCCGTTTGCTTAACTTACGTAAAGTTGTGAAAGATGTACAACAAGGAAAATCCTCGTCAAGCGCTTGCATGTCTTGCAAGTTTGGTATCGCAATGGCTCAGCATCTCATTGAGTTTGGTAAAGGAAAAGAGGAAATCGCTTCTATCGCTAATTATTTATGCAAAAATTTGAATGTGGGAACTGTTAGAGTATGTGAAGGATTCGTTGATCAGTTTAAGGTAAGCTATATATTGAGATTATATATTAAGTTCAAAATATGAAACTACTTTCACCAATATTCTCATTACAACAATGTTCTCTACAAATCACTTTTTTATCTTTAGTTTCTAAATAAAATTAGTGTTTATTATTTGTCGAAATACTTCAATTCAAGTTCCCGTTCAGTTTTAATGCAATTTATTCTGTTGACAGTATTGTAATGCTGGCCAAGAATATCAAATATTTTGTTTTGATAGCATGAAAAGTGTTTGTATAAAACTTGAGAAAATTATAAAATATGATAATTGAATTAAACTCGCAAATTAGGGTTAAAATTGTACTAATTGTTAAACTTGATTATTCCGCTCAAATGACAACAAATTAAAAGATTGAATTGAATTAAAGAAAAATACTACAAAAATGAATTTCTCCTAAGATTATCAATTATGAAATTGCTCATAATAGTTAAGGATCAACAATGATGTGCAATTTCACGCTCATTGATCAGGAGTAACAGGAAAAACAGACTGTTTTGATTAGTTTTGAACTAATTGGTTGAAGAGCCAATTCAACATCTTTGAAGCCCATTAGAGCGTAAACAAGTTTTACGGCTAAGAAAAGATGTCGATAACCATTGGTCTGCCTGATGTTAACCTTTATATTATTTTCAGGATGAATTTGTGACAGTAATATCTCAGATCAATTTAAGCCCTAATGAGATATGCGGTACTTTATTGGGTGAATCATGTGCTCATGTATATAATCCTTTATACAACTGGACTTTACCATTAACGCCAATACCAAAGCCACCAGTTAAGCCTTCTAGACCTCAGCCAAAAGTAATGATCCATTAACTTGATTGGGTTGAACTTTATTTTTATCTATCATTTCCGCTTTAGTTCGGTTCACCAAAAATCAAAGTTCTTCACATATCAGATACACATATTGATCCACTCTATGCTGAAAACGGTAATGCTATATGTGGGGAACCTCTTTGCTGTCGGAGCACCACATCTCAGATAAGAAAAGAAAACAGAGCCGGTTATTGGGGTGATTATCGTGATTGTGATGTACCCGTTAGGACTTTAGAGGAGACGCTCAACTTCATCAAAACCACGCATCAAGATATCGATTACGTTGTTTGGACGGGAGATATACCTCCTCATGATGTTTGGAAACAGACACGTGATGGTCAGCTCCAACTTATCAAACTTGTAGGAAAACTTATACACAAATATTTAGGCGATATTCCCATATATCCAGCGCTTGGAAATCATGAAAGCGCTCCTATAAACAGGTATAAGAGGTTTTTCACATCTTCATTTCCCATGTCTTTGTGCGAAAAACTCTAAGGCCTTAAACAAAGAATAAAGTTTAAGATAAAAATTTAGTCACAAAGTTTTGATTTTTTTCCAAAACCATGAATAAGAGATTTAGAGATCAAATTTTCTGTGATTTACTAAATCTTTGTTTTTTGAATCAATCAATAGTGGAAAATAAGTTTTTGAAGTTCAATGAAGTTTGAAATGACTCTACTTGAAAATATAAATTAATAATAGATTAGGTTTTGTTTTAATGAAAAGTCATAGCAAAATATTTAAGGCTTAATGACTAAAGACTATTTATCATTCGGAAAATTTTATTATAGTTAAGCCATTTTTCGAATGTTATTTTAAATAAAGGCTAATTTTGCTCAAACACATTGAATTTGGTCTTAAAAATTAATATTAATTAATGTTATATTTGAATGTTTTGCTTCCTTTTCTACAGTTTCCCAACGCCTGAAATAAAAGGCAAATACTCAATATCATGGCTTTACGACACATTAGAAGAGATTTGGTCCCAATGGCTTCCATCAGATACTCGGCCACTAATTAAAAAGTAAAATAAAGTTATTATAAATTTTTTCTCGACTCAAAGGTTTCATTAACTTTGATAAGAACTATAATTATATGCAATAAAGATGTTAAATACATTTTAGAGGTGCCTATTATTCACTAAGAGTTAAGCCTGGACTTAAACTCATATCTCTCAACATGAATTACTGTAATAACCAAAACTGGTGGCTATTGTTAAATGCAACCGATCCCGCGGGAGAACTAGAGTGGCTTATTCGGGAACTACAGGCTTCAGAACTTACTGGAGAAAAGGTACAAATTTTATCAATTTCTTAAACTAATCAATTGTTCAAAATATATGAGAATTTAAAGCTTCTTTAATCAATGATTGGAATGAATATTATAATTGAGTTGAAAAATATTATATAAAAGTTGAAAAGTTAATTAAAAGATGAATTTGACAGGTTCAAATCATTGGTCATATCCCTCCCGGTTCTAGTGATTGCCTTCAAGTTTGGAGTCGAAATTATTACAGAATTGTGAATCGCTTTGAGTCGACAATTGTGGCTCAATTTTTTGGTCACACACATCAGGATGAGTTTGAAATATTTTACGAGACGAACAGTTCTGATTCACAAATGAGACCAACAAATGTAGCTTTTATTGGTCCGAGTGTTACCACTTACGGCAATGTAAACCCTGGATTTAGGATTTACACCATTGATGGTGACTATGAAGGATCGACTTTTCGAATGCTTGATCATCAAACCTATTACATGAATCTGACCGAAGCCAATATAAATCGTGACACAAAACCAATCGAATTTATTTTGTCATATTCTGCTCGTCAAGCATTCCAGATGACAGACTTGACACCACACGAATGGCATAATTTAGTTATGAAAATGAAAAACGACAATAATTTATTTCAGATGTTCTATAAATTCCTCTTCAATCGAAGTGATAACATTGGCGAAAGTCATTGTTATGGACATGTTTGCAAACGTGATATTCTCTGTAGACTAGTTAGTGCTCTATCTCATGACAATCATTTTTGTAAAAAGTTTTTATAACATTTTGATCAAAAACTTGTTTAACACTTTCATTCATTAAACCTTTTTTGATATGAATGAGAAAACTTTTTTATATCTCTATTTCATTTTTGCAAATATAACTCAATGACACATTAAATTTAATTTATAGTGAAAAAGTTCATTCATTTTTGCATTCTTTCCTCAAGTTTTGAGTTTTCAATACTTTTCGAGATGATAGACAAAAATTTGTATTTAAATATACAGAGCATTATCCTCATAGTAGTAAACATTGATTGATTCAAATTAATTGAGGTTTCAAGTCATGTGTTAACTGTTACTAAACATACAGATTTGTAAACTTATTCTCATTGGAAGAAACTTTATTAAACTTTTATCAGAGAAGTTGATAGCCTTCAAAATTTATTCTTTCATTCACTTTACTCTCACTTATTTCTCAGCTTCAGATGAAATCCATTTTGTAAAAGAACTATTAAATATATGATGATTAATGAAAGTGTAGAAGAAAAAGCTGAGCGTAAATGGAGAGATATATTGGAAAATGGAAAGCTATTCCGGGGTATTTCACAAAATATCGCTCCCGAAAAACCTCCGCTTTGGTTCGATGAAATCAAATTTATAAGATCACAACAGTTGGCGCGTAAATATTATACGAGGTAAACCATATACAACTTTTTCGAGTAACTTTTATTATGATGAAAATATTTTTGCATTGTGTCAGTTGAGTTCAATCTTCAATCAATTAAAAGCTGAAGTTAATTAGTATTTCTAAAATTTATAAATTATTGCAAGTTTTGTTGTGTAAATTTGAGTGTTTGAATAATATTTGGGATAAGGTTATTATAGCAAAGATTATCGATTGTTCACCTCAAGGTAAATCATTTTGTAATAAAACATACGCACAATTACTTATAAAATGTAAGTGTCTGTCAGCTCAAACTCAAATAACAGTCAAATTGACAATTCAAAGCTCAACAAATTTATTTGCCAAGTAATTCATATCTTTTTGATTAATACAAGACTTAGTGCTAATATTAGGTCACTTTCCATCACTTTATAAATAAATCTACGAAAAAGTAACGAAATTCTACCACTTGTTATAGAACATTAAATTAAAGATGTTTTGTTTCAAGTATTGACTTGACTTAAACTACGATTTAATTATAAAAACAATAAATATAAATGAAAGGTTGTAAAAATATTTACTTATGAGCTTACGTTCTGTTGAAAAAATAGGACATATTCTTAAGTACATCCAAGTCATGGTCACGTTTATTGCAAACTGAGAAAACTTTTCCCTTTAAATATTTAGCACTTTATTGACATATTATGTAATATTTGTGAAGTAAACTTAAAATAAAGGGAAACTTTGCAAACTATTCAAAAGTTTAACTGATTTACTTAAAAGAAAATTAATGAGTTTCTCAATTCTAAACGCATTCATTCTATAAAACTTAACTTTGTAAAAGTCGTTACACAATTGCATATAGATCTTAATCAAAATTCTTCAAACTGATGATTGATTTAAAATTTGATTTCCATAAAGCCTACTATTTGGTCAGTTTTTGGGTCTTCAACTAGTGCTGTATCATCCGGAAGGGTTGGCTCCACTTCTAGTGACAGGAAACTCTTCAAATGTATCAAAACTGTTTAGAAGATATCTGTCAACAATATTACACGTGAAATATTGGTATGAATTTAATCCATTTGATGAGAAAAGCAAATCATATAAATCATTGAGACAAGTGAGAGGTATGCACAAACATGTCTCACAATTAATGAACCAAAAAAGTAATAAAATAGAAGGAACTGATAAATTATGGATACCTCAGTATGGTATGAGTCACGCACAGTTCTCTTTCATTGGATTTGTGGCTCTCTTTCCAAAACAGTGTGGATTACATTCAATATCAGATCAAGATTTTGATTGTTTGCTCTACTTTTGGCGTGTGATCGGCCACTGTCTCGGCACTGAAGATCGATTCAATCTATGCTCTGCAAGTAGTGAAGAAGTGGTCCAATTGTGTAAATTGATTTACTGGAGAGAATGGTATCCACTGATCAACGCTGAGATACCTTCAGCACCTGTTGGTGTCGAAATGGCTAAAGGGATCTGTTTGGCAATGAATAGTGTTTCGCCATCTATTCATTGGAATGTTTTGATGAAGTATTGGTATCCAATTCTCAATATATCCAAAACTGTTACTTTGCAGTCGTATTCTGAATATTTTTGGTATTATTTTCTTGTGTTTCATATGAAATATACTTCAAGACTATCTTTATTTCATTGGTTGGCCTCTTCGAGTACTCGACTCAATATTGCGATCGCAACTCGTTTTAGAGAAAGAAAACAAAACCGTTTGGCAAAAGAATTTAGTAATTTGAGTTACGATAACAATAGTTGTCCATTTGAAGTCAACTTCAAATATGTCGATGTATTTGAAATCAAAGATAAAGAAAACACTAAACTTTAATTTTTTTTATACCAAACAATATGAAATTATAGTTCAAAGTTAGAAAATTTTTTTCTATTTAATAAAGTTATGGCATAAGAAGTACATGAATTGTAGACTCAGGAAAGTCTCAAATATATTATTTCGAAAACAAAACAATTAAAGTATTGTCTCAATTAATTTTTATGGTTCTCTGAAATGCTTGTTAAACAATTTTATCATTTATAAGTGATTCAGATTTGAAATAAGACTCATTCATAGGATTGATAAATAGGAGTGATTTTTATCATAAAATAGTTAATTAATTTTGAAGAAAATCACTTAAGCAAAGAATATTTTCCGAAAGAGTTGAAGCGCTTAAAGTTAAGATATCTGTGATTCGGAAGAAATATGAAAGTAATGGTGCTCTCAGAGCAAAACAAAGAATGTCGTATCTGTTATGAAGGCAACAATGAAGAAGATATGATGTCCGTGCAGTTGCTGCGGATCTTTAAAGTTTGTACACTTCAGTTGCTTAACATCTTGGATGCAAATTAGTGGAGACGACATTACAATATGCAAAGAAAAATCTCTTATGGTATTCATATGCGAAGATCAGAACGCTATTAGATATTCCGTTTACGGCT
>JAQFZT010001468.1:0-15085 GCA_034696325.1 Camisiidae sp.
CATATATCAATTTAAATCGATACACTTATACGGTATGATAATTCCAAAAATAATGGCTTCTCAATGCAGTAAAGTGTAATCTATGAATTATGGATAATTATGTCCGGTACCTTAGTATTAATTAACGGTAATTAGATAGCAAACCCTTAATCTGCATCTTTCCTGGATTCATAAAAAAACAAATATTTTGAGGCCAACTGTACTCAAGATGATAACCTTTATTATTATATCAGGTATGAGGATGAAGGTGTTTGTATGAGGATGAAGATGAGGATATGAAAAAATAATATTTTCTAGTTAGTTGAGGATCATATTCTTAGGCTTACCAAAAATCGTTTAAACCTTTGCTCTCTTTCTCACAAAAGCTTTTTATCTCAATTCAATGAATAATACAAGTGTGTGAGTCCTTTGAGTTATTTATTCAGTCGGTGTCTCTACACAAAGAATTGTTTTATTGCAAGGCTTAATAAATCCAACTCATTAGGCATTCCACTACACATACATTATTTTTTTCTATTATTTGTTCAGTACTTTAATGAGTTATTCATATACCTAGAGATCAATGTATTGAGTTTGTAATGAAACTTGCATTTATTGCATGATTCTATGAGTTTTAGGCAAACTTTGATTAGCATTTTATTTGTCTCATACGGTTTTATATTTTTTTCACGTTTTATATTAATTTCTTAAAACTCCATAGAATATAGAGATATAAATCCTATTCATTCAGAACTTTTGATTCACTCATTGTTTTCTAGTCAGTCATCTATGAAATTATATTTTATTGTTTACTAAATATTTCTGTAGAAATGACTGATTGAATATTTGACTAGAAATAGAATTGTATTAAATTGATGTAAAAAGCTAATTAAAAACTCAAAATTAATTAATTAATCCGAAAAATATACACTAAATGTTAGAAAAGTAGGAAATGCATTTTATAATATAGAATCCTATATTTTCAAGGTTTTAGGATTTATCCGAAAATATATCTAAACTTTCAATCTCTTATTCAATGAAAATAAGGAATACAGTCTAACCCCGTTATAGTGAATCTGCTTATCCCCGCTTATAGTGAACGATTGTTTCAGAACATATTACTCAATACAATAGAAATTCAGAATGTTTACAGTGAATCCCGTTTATAGTGAACGGTTTCGGCCTATTCACTATAAGCGGGATGGACTGTATTTTACTTTTGTCTGTAATGCATCATTTGATGCAAATTAAACAGTTCTTATTTGAAGGTCAACATCGGACTACTTGAATAGTTGGGCAAACTGGACCTGAAAAAGTCGGGGGTATCGGTTGGATAAAATGCAAGTATTTTAGAGTGTGTTTGAGTTGGAAAAGTGCAACAGATTCCTAAAAATAAGATACAGTTGAAAAATAGAAGCTTTGTTCTGGAATTCTGTTATGCGTTGCTATGAATTATGATTTATAGTGTATGAAAAACGATTATCTTCTAAGCTTTGATACATACTTTTTGAATGATAGCTACAGTATTATTTGAAAGTCAATTTACAATATTAGGAATTTGAAACTTTTGAAACTCTGAGTTCTCATTTGTTTATTAATATTAATTTATTGATAGATGAAAAATAGATCTAAATTCTGCCAATAATTATAATTTTAGGTTTGGTTTGAATGAAATTATAGACTAAACTTACACTGAAGTTATTGCTCATATAACAATATATGAATGGATTTAGAAATGTGTGCACTTGAGACAGAAGATGAAACGAAAAATACAATCCAAAATATAGGTAATAATGAGTACGACTTTGAGGATTACGCAAATCTTGAAACCACCAAATTATCAAATTGAATACTTGTATCGGTAGCCAACAAATGAGGAAAACTTATAAATAATGTTTATTTATTAATTATTTTACAAAATGTCTTCAAATCAAATATTTAAAAGTCAATTAAGAATAGATAAGTTTTATTTCTTTTTCTTGTATTCATACCTGAGACAAGGGTTAAGAGCATTTTCACAACCTATTTAACAAAAGAAAATATTCTTAGTTGTATTTTTAAACAATATCAGAACTTTTGATAATTATTTTTTATCTAGAGTGTAATGACTGGGCGCTCACTTTCAAATATCTTTCACTTCTTTATTATGAATGCTTTGAAAGTTCTAGAATTAGATAAATTGCTTTGATATTCATAAACTTTGGGGGAAAATATGTTTTTATACTATTATTATATTTATTATATTAGTTTTGAAGTACTCTCAAAAAAATTTCTAGCACTAGAAATTGTTTGCATTATATTTCTGTAAGCCCTTCAAAACTGTGAGATAACAAAAGTCCTCAAAAGGTCTTCAATAATCTGGTTGTGATATATGAATGCAAAGACTAAAAAAAGATCTTTGCATACAATAAAATAACGTTTAAATAAATCAATACTTGAATTATTGAAAATTTTTATTAAGAAAAATAAATATTAAAAAAATTAAGAAAAATTAAATAACAGTAGCATCAAATTTTTGCAAACAGCTTAATAAACTTGTTTTCAATCAAATTTCTTTTGGCATAAATTCATATTCATTTTTAACATTTTTATAATTTGTCATTTCAAAATGCCACTCAATAATGTATTTTCTCTCTTTTTTCAAAAATTAGTTCTTAATTAAACACAAATAATGAATTGATTTAGTTTTTGAATAATTAGTTCCTCAAATAGCCCAAAATTTATGAATTGAATTAATTTTTGATTGAAATAAATATTCAAAAGAGCGCACAAATTATGAATTGAATTAGTTATGATTGAATTTTTGAATTTTGCAAACTATTTTACATTTTAAGGTCTTTTAATGTTTATCATTATTATAATATTACTTGAATTACTCCGAAAATTTTTACTGAATTGTACTCTCAAATAATTAAATTGATGTTTAAATTATTAATTTTAGAAACTCAATGGTTTGAAAATTGAATAATTTTTTCTAATTATAAGATTAAGTTGACTGATCTCAGATTCAATTCATAATCAATTATTATTTGAACATTTAATAATTATTTTGCATCGCAAGCAATGAAGAGTTTGTCTTGATATGTTGGATGAGGTTTTGTATTGAGATATGAATCTGTCACGCCTTGTATAGCAAATTTTTTACCACTTTTTATGAAAAAACTTATAGCCATATTTTGTGAGAAAGAATGCTTTAGGGATTGTCTAAATTGGAATTGCATTACAAGGCTTTTCTATGGGAAAACTTTTACGAATAAAACTGTACTATATTTTAAGCCTTTTGGAGAGAATTTTTATAAGGCTTCTCTTACGCTTAGCTGTTCAATATTGTCTTTAGATTTAAGTAATGTTAAAGATAAGCTGTAGTTCAAGCTTTACTTAATAGAGTATTATTAGTAGCATTATTCTCGAGTCTTAACTATTTTCCTATTTTGCAAAACTTTAAAAACTTAATATACTCTGTATTTTATAAAGCCTTTTATTGTCCGTTTTTAAATATTATGATTCTAGTTATTCATAACTTACTGAATAAACTTTTGAACTTAAGCTAAATCCGAAACATATGTTTCTAATTGTATCTTTTAAATGTTGATATTTTGGATTTTGATCAAACACTGTAAAAAAATAAGTTGAGTCTATCTTTAGAATTGTGAAGGCATTGAAAATTGAAACTTCAACCACAATATAGAGCTAAAAGATGGGCTCGAAGTAAAAGATAAATGGAATACAAATACAAATTGATTAGCTATAATCCTAACTTATTGATATGAGAGCTGATGGTCACGTTCTAAAGAATAATAATTGATGACAAAGTATGCTTGAAATATAAAGTGAAACGAAAAGATATACTGTAAGTACGATTGCCTGATCGCGGAAACTTTTGGCGTGTACTTCTACAGTCATAACAAGTAATAATACCTTAATTTTGATCCGATGTTGTGCTCTATCTCTACTGGTGTGCGCTTCGCCTGGCTGTATGTGTCGGAATGTTTTAATACCAATTGATCCATAGAGAAACGTTAAAGCCGTAAATGGTATTATGAATGTTACGATAAATAATATTCCAGTGTATATCATACTACTTAGTTCTCCTTCCCATTGCTCTCTGCAATCATATAATGTAATACCGGTGTAATTGAATGGTACGGCTCGAGCGTAATTTAATAGAGGCGATGATATGGCCAATGATAATGTCCATATAATACATATAATGTAAGTTGTATGGGATTCACACCACCAGCAGTACTTCATTGGATATACGATAGCGATATATCTGTCATCAAAAATTTGAATTATGATAATGCTGTCATTCTGTTTAAATTTTATTGTTTCGTCTTTCATATACTGTACTTATTTTTAGAAGTTTTTGCTTTGAAGACATTCAAAAAAATCATACATAATAATGAGTGACATCAACTTATCCTCTGTATAACATTTTATTTAAATACTGAAAGAAGTGGGTTTTCTTATTTAATCATAACAATGGTAAATGTAATTGAATTTTTCAATGCTTTTTCTTTTTTGATAGCATTTTAAACTAAGTAAAATTTTATGAATTCCCTATTTATCTCTTCCTCGTTCATGAAAATGAAGCTCAAGTCATATTGAATTACTAATGGATGAATGATAAACATAAATTATTTTTTCATATTTATAATTTTCTTGTACTACGAGTGAAACTGCTAGCGATGAAATGCTTTCATGCATAACATGTTTTTCTATAAGTTTTGTAGGAAACTTGTTTTGCAGGAAAGACCAGTAATCATCGCTAGCAGTTTCACCTGTAGTATAGTAAATGCAATCAATTCGTGCAAAATATGTCTTTGGAATAAAATTGGAAAAAAGGCACATCTAAAATATGACTTAAAAGAAAGATAAGTAGTCTTAAGTCATTAAGCCCTTAACTTTTTGTTATGAACTATCATTGAAATAAAAATCAATGTATGATTCATTTGCATTTTCTTATCAATGATTATTCTTTCCGCTCAAATTTATAATGCAAATTTTCTAAGATTTTTGTAGAAAAGTTAAAGCACAAACTCACAAAGTATATAATAAATAAGTAATATAATGTAGGTGTTTTATGAGAATTTAACAGCACATTTATCTTTGAAAAATTTGATACATTTTCCATGCAATGATAAATTGAAGGGGTAAATAACATAATGAGGTCTGCCGTAGACATAGTGTAAAAAACTCTAACTGCATGCTTTACGTGCGTGCAGTTACAGCTTTTTACACTATGTCTACGGCAGACCTCATTATGTGATTCACCCCTTCAATTGTATTTTGAGCAAAGAATCTCGTAGTCTAATGAGTCAGTAGAGGTTTGCGAAACTGACTTTACTTCTTCAACCACTGTATACTAAATTAGTTGAAGAACACTTAACCGAATAAAGGGTCCAATTCTGTCTATTTTAGGTCAGAGAAGCTGACACTTATTTTATGAAAGATAATCATTCACTCGTTGGAAACATTTAACACTCCAACGAATAACCTTTTTCATGCTCTATAAAAAGTTTTTCTATTGTTTCTTTTTCCTCAAGAAAGTACAAAATGTTGATATGAAGAAACCAGATATACTGGTATAGTAAATATGATTCTTATTGTGGAACTTTCAATTTGGAAGTTATTTTTCGTGTCTCTATTGAATTGTTAAATTAAAATCCTTGAAAGGACGACAAGCTTACTGACAAATCAGTCTGATCCCAAGTTCTTATTGCAAAACTTTAAACTAATCAAAGCTTCCTGTGGAGTTATTTAAACTGAGATAAAGCTCATAAAATTGTTTTTTTCAATAAAAATTTAAGTTATATATTGTCTTGACCACAGGTTTATTAAATTTAAAGCACAGTATTTACTCTTCAGCAGAAGCTCATTAGTCTTTTTGAGAAGATAAGCCAGTGAAGAAAGATATTATTGAGTTAAGATATGTGTTAATACAATACTGTAGATTATATAGGATATGTATTGGGTATTATTTGATACAATGTTACATTTTTATTTAATTAGTTTTTGAGACAAGAGCTCTTTCAAAAGTTTCTCAAACATAAATAATTAAATTTCAATCACACTATAGTCAGTAATTAAAATTTTCACTATTAAAGATGAATGAGTTTATTATTTAAAACAAATAAAACGTAGAATTGAAAATTAAAATGAAACTTGAAAATTTTTCAAATGGAAAATTTGGTATTTTTCGGTCATTTTCGACCAGATTGAGCCTGAAAAACGGCCACTTTTCTATCAATTGTCACGCATGGATATCTCATGACGGATTGGGGGAAATTTATGGTCTTTTATAGTCGTTATTTGGTATCAAATAAAAGAATTTCATTATGAAAGAGTCTATGCCTTTAAGAGTCTCGAATGTTATCGAAAATAATGTGAAGTGCACTAAATATTAAACACATTAAATTTTGTTTGAAATAATTAAATCTTTGTCATTAAATTTATAGATTAAATTAAGATAATAAAATTAAAAGTATTTATTTGAAAAATCAATCAATCACTTCGATATAAAAGGCTTTTTCTATGAATCATAAATCATTTCTATCGATAGTTTTAGCTCTAATAAAGAGTAATTTTTGTATTAAAAAAGTGTTTATAACACAAGAGCTGTCTTACACTGAAGTATATATTTTATTTGAAGTAATTTTGGACTTTTCTTTCGGCCATATCTGTACTGCAATGCATGTACTGTACACGGAATAATTAGTATATAATCAAGATTTTCAAGGCTTCATTCGATAAAGTGTTTAAAAACATTTCATTTATAAACAAACCGTCCTTAAGTTCTTCTTAAATTTTGGAATGCGTTTAATTATTGGGACATAAATTGAATTTGAAAATTGGATTATTTAAGAAATTTTTAGATTTAATGCTGTCATGAAGTTACTCAAAATCCAAATATGAGAACATAAATATTTCCTTTGAATTCCTTCTTAACATTCAGAATAAAAAATTGTTTAACTACATAAATATCTTCAAATTTATTTGAATGACATGGAGAGTAGTTAATTGAAACCTGAGAATATAAACTTATGGCTAATCTTAGCCAAGAAAAAATCTATTGTATTTCTCATGATTGTTTATCTTAATTAAATTCGAAGACAATGACGTCAAACCTATTAATTATAGCAAAAGTCTGATTATATTTTGAGATTTTACTTTCTTATAATCTATTCTTCGTTACAATAAATTCTTAATGAGATGAATAATTATTGCAGCCAAACAACAACAGATTTATTTGAGATAATTTTAATTTGCATTTTTGTTCTTTCAAAAATAATGATTTAATAATAGCTGAATCAAAAATAAAAGCGTATTCTATAGAAATTTGGATATAACTAATTAATCAATAGCATTTCTAGCATACAGTTAAGGCATTCTGTACTTGAGATGAGTGCGAATCTCATGAAAAAATACAGTCAAAGCCCTATAATGGTAGCCCAGGTTATGGCAAATTCGATTATAGCAATACTTATGAAAACTTTGATAATGAAATCACTACTAATAAACTTCTTTTCGAATAAAAACCAGAATTTTCTATATGTAATCAACTCTTATTATAATGTGGGTATAAGTGAACGCTAAACCGAAAATGTTATGCTATTTTAGTAATTATTAATGAGTATAGATCTGTCATTTCAAATGAATTAAAGATTTCTTTTCTATAAGTATACTAGAAAAGTTTTGATCGAGATAATCCTCTTTTAAAATTGTAGAAAATTATTGCCCGAATTTGCTCTCTATTCAAATCCATTGATTTAGTTAAAAATCAATACACTTGTATTGCAAAATAAATTATTTAAAATACTAAAAGAAGTCAAAAAATTTATTCCTTTGGGGATTGCACTTATGGATAACTGTAGTTTATGTTACATAAGAGATTAAATTATTCCACCGCTAGAAGGTACTTAGGCTCAAAACTTTTCTAGTATACTTATATCTTTATGTAAAAGTTGTTAATAAGTATTCTTCTTGAAAAATCTGATTGATGTTACAGTAAATTGATGAATTGTTAACTGGCAGTGTTAGTAAATTCATGAAATTTCTACTATGTATCCTATTAAGTAGTGGGTCATTTGGTATGCAGCCTCTGAGTGATCCCCGTCATACTTAAGATGAGATAAATTCTACAAAATTCAGTGTAAATTATAAACTCTGGATTAAAACTATATGAATTTTTTGCACTTAATTAATTTGAAACAAAATAGCATTAAATAAGTGACATTATATAATCTCGAGATTATATGAAGCAAATCATTTAATGTTAGAAATAAGTATTCCTTTCCAACTTTAAATAGAAGCATAATTTAATCTTGAGAATAGATATTTAATCTGAAGACTTAATGATTCTGGACTCTAAATGTAACATATATACACTTGAAGTATCAAAGCGTCTTTTACACTAATGATGCATAGAAGCAACTTAAAAGACACTTTCTTACAATGCTACTCTTAACGCTATGTACGCTTTTGATATCAGTTCTATACAGTACAGATCGTTCCATGTATAACAGACTGAAAAGTTATAATAATGCAGCTTTCATTTCAATAAAGTTAATAACAGTATGACTTAAAAGCTTCGTTTATTAGGATAGCATTAATGAACTTTCTTATCAAACTTTTCTTTCAAAGTTTGTAATTGAGTAAAGCTTCGAAAGCTTTTTGAGTCCTGTTATACGTGGAACGATCTGTATATCCCTGAAGGCCTCAACATCAATAGAGGCCTTCCAACTGGTGGCGGACTACTGAGTCACTTTTACTGGCCCTCAACTGACTTTTGTTTACAGATAAAAAGAAAACATTTATAAAACTCAAAACCATAAATAAATTGTTAACATAAATGCATTCCAAGTCATTATTCTAAGCGATGAATGATTTGCGCTAAAGTTTGAAGAGAAAATTTCACTGTATTTTCGGTGATCACTGTTCTATACCTTGTATTTCTAAAGCTAGTTATGAGACATATCGAAAAATCGCATAAAAACTATTTATCAACAATAAATATTTTCACTCTACAAATTAAGGGTATGAATCATTTATGCAAAGATAAGATAACGCTTTTTTATTCAAGATTCATTAAATACATTGCTTAAGTAAATAGTTATTAAATTTTGTTCAACAGATTTATTATTATTAATTGGGATTTGTGCGCATTAAAAACTTTCAATTTGATATATAAGCTTCATTTAGTAGATTCAAAATTAAGTTTACATTTTTTTTAATCAATCAAATTAATTGGTTAATATATTATATGTTAATCTTGTCCAGAGTTAACAAAATGTTTACTTTTGTGTTCTCACTGTTAGAAATTTTTTCACTGTTACAGATTTGACTTTTCCGAAAATGTGGGGTGGGTTCAAAACTACTCGGATTTTATAGACAATTTTTTTCGCCAAATTTTTTTTGTAAAAGCAATATTTTTAAAAACTTTAATTGAATATTCACTAAATATCGAGTTTGAAAAAAATGTGGATTATTGGATATTATGGACCGTAAACCTGGTCGCTTGTGGCCAAAAATTACCGATTTTTGAAGCTAATATAAAATTCAATGCTTTTCCTGAAAATGAGTCCAACGGTTTAAACTTTTTTACTATTGATTTTGAAGTTTGACAAGTTATTGATGATTTTTCTTTAATTTATATTTTTATTTAAAGCTAAATGATTAAAAATATTAAGCATAACTTATTTTTATGTTATTAGTATGCAACCAAATATTCAAATCATTATTTCTAACCTTTAAAATTTTAAAATTTAGAGATATGCATAATTATAAGACCGCAATCGATTTTGTTTAATTTATCAAAATTAGTCATTTTTGGCAGCTATTATCAAATAAAATCTTTTAAACTCTTAGTATGCATACTATTAATTAGTTTTTAAGGGTTGTTAACTTAATTTTGGCTATTCCGGTAATCTATAGGGCGATTGATCTTAATTTTTATATTTAAATCAATGATAACGTTATAAATATTGACTAAAAAAATCTCAATTGAATCATTCGTTTAAATACAGAATTTCGAGGAATATTCGGTGGTCTTATAATTGTGCCCACACTGTAAAAGGAATGCCAATTAGTTACACTACAATGGCTTAATACTACACAAATCTAAATTACTTTTTCGCAGTGCAAAGAGGTCTATAGATGATCAATTACAATTTTAGTAGTTTCAGTTTACCAGTAATATAACCATTCACAATTGAATTAATATCATGTAACATAAGTTTCATAAAGTAATGGTGATTGGACAATTGGGCATCTTTTCTAAGAATTATTCCCAAAGTAATCATTGACTTATTTTCCTTATTCAAGACGATGTTGACTAAACTGTATTATTCTTGCTATCCTACTTACTAATCACTTTGGATATAGTGAGTGGTTTCATTTTCCGAAAAGTATGTATTTTCCGATAAAGAGCATAATAATTAAATCATTAAGTAGACTAATGGTACTTTTTGAAACTTCTTTGAAATCTCTACTTGGGTTCTAAAATTTATATGAACTCACTTCATTCCGTTCTCAGTCAGCGATTTTATGCCGACAAAATCAAGTTCTATTGGAAGTCATTTTAATATTCCTCATAAAGAATTCATATGTACCTTATTGACTATTATACAAGTCAACTATAAATCATGTTATAAAAATATCGTCACTTGAGTAATATAAGGTCTTAATGCAAAAAGTATGTTTACGAGAAAACCGCATTTAAAGTTTGATTTTGTAAAATAAACAGATGAGGAATATTTCTCAAAAATATGTTAACAATTAATGTATCTGATGTGCTCATATTCCATTGTTGATTAAGGTCCTACACTGTTTCTATCACGGAGTGACAACTCATTTTTGCATTTAGACTTTATTACACTCAAATTCAATCTAAAACTGAGTGCTATTAAGTTCTAAATTATCAAAAATCGATGAATAACCGAATAAAGAAATTATTTCGAAAAAAATTTCAATGAAAAACACATCTTCAAAATTTTTAGAATATTTCAACTTAATTGGATAAAAAATTCTTCTAAGTTGAATTAGACATTATTATATCTATACCGCAAATTTTCAGATATTTCATCAATCGGCAATATCTACCAAACCAGAGATAAATATTCTGATTTGAATGAATGAAGACATGAACCTTATGATACGGAATAACTCATTTTGTCAACAAAAAAAATGCATTCAAACCTTATACAGCTCAGTAGTATTCAGATGACGATATATAAAACATATTTCATCAAGTAAGTTAAAGGTTCGAGTTATACTTATATATCGATTTACTAAGCGAAAGCGCTTTATATAAGTCTCTAACCTCTATATTTTGAAGTCTGCTTCAAGTGGTCCTGAGACATCACTTGAGTACATTTATAGATATTTTCTAATGCTAATGGAAAGCTCAATAAGTTATAACTAAGCTTGTAAATTACATGCAAGTGCATGTTTTTCTCACGAATTCAGTACATATACAATTGGCTCTAAGAGGAGAAGAAGAATCTTAAGCTCTTTGCCTAAGCATTAGTATAAAATTACTCAAAATTCAAGGTTTAATTGAAAATTTTGAATGAATGAATACACTTTATTTAAGCTGGAAACCACTTTAGTCAACGAGAATACTATTCTAGAGAACTTATTCCCTCGAACTTAAAATTGTCAGATTTTTAAATTTTCTTAAAAAGCATGAAACATAGATATGAACAATTTTGGCTGATTGTGAGTCTCAAATCTAAGTTATAAGTATACAAAATATCATTTCAAATAGTTCTACACTTGAAAGTGTTCTCGAGAGAGACAGTATTTCGAGACATTCGTATTGAAAAGAGATGCTCTATTATTCGATTTTTCAGTAGAGAATATTTTTCTCCTTTAAAAGATTGATAAAAACCGGCTTTCATGAGGGGTGTGAAGACTGAAGTTCGAAAAGCCACCGATCCAGGAGTCCGATTGTTACACAATTGATTTCAATTTCTTTTTCAATATATGATCCAAAACTGATTCAATTTCTATTAAATTTGAAATTGTATTTCAAAAAGTTATGATTAAATAAGTTTCGTGTATACACATTCATAAATATGTAGATACAGTAGTTTCCGGCTTTTTACGGATGTGCTCATATCAAATCTCATTGAACACTATTTCACTATTTCACACTATTTTCTTCTATTTATTTTTAACTTTCTTTCACAAATAATATTGTATACGAAAGAAAACTGAGAAGTCTAGAGAAATTTTATTTAATACTCTATTATAATGCTCTCGAAATAGAGATATTCAAACTTTCAATCAGAATAGGGAGGAATTATTTAATTAGAATATTTTGCAAACTTAGATAACATTTATTTTGAGAAAAAAAATTCTTGTCTAATTCAAATAAATTAGAAATATTAAGAGTACAAAATATTTTTCACATATAATTAAAATTTTTTCATTACTTTCATGTTTTGTAAAAAAGGTATTTTTAAAGAAGTCAAAACTTGTCTTAAAATTTGTTTTTCAAAGTTAACACTATAATAAAAATTAAAGCATAAAAGCGTAAAAACTGAAAAAGCTCTTTATTTCAATTAGCATTTAAATGTCACGCTTTTAAACTTGTTATAACAAATATAACTCTGTTTTTAGATTGTAACTCTGTTATACAATTCTACTCAATTTATTAATTCAAATGCTGTAACTTGACAAAAGCTTTATCCTCTCCTAAACTAATTATGGATTTTAATATTAAAAACTCATGATGTTATGCAATAAAATAATGCACACTATATCAAAAGTAATTAGTTAAGAGTGCACTCATCTCTCATAAGCTATATTTCGAGTGTAAGTAAAATTGCATAAAATTTGAATTGAAAAATCTCCTAAACTTTTTGTTATTATGAAGTTTGCAAACTTTTAAATAAATAAAAACAACTGCATAAACGAATAATAGGAACGCAAAATTATATATTATACCATAAAAAGGGAATATTTTTCACTCAGCTCTAATGCATCATGTTTTAGATGTACTGTAAGTATGAGACAAAAAACTTTTTAAAATCTGAAGATTTTTTCTTGTCTAATAAACCAAATAAAAAATAAGTATTTATTTACAAGAATTCTTATACAGTACTTGATGAATAAATACAGATATAGCAGACTCAAACTCATAGAGGATTCTTTCACCAATTGGGAAAACTTTGTATTTCACATTCAATTGGAAAACATTTCTCAAAAAGTAAAGGGAAATAAAAAGTCCAAAAACCAAGTTTTATATTAATTAGAATTTATAAGAAACTCACTTTTGAATAACTTTTATATAAAGGGAGAAAAACTTCAACTCCGTTTGAATGATGGACTTGAAATGTTAAGATAAAATTTGATTCATTGGAAATATTTTTATTGAACAAATATTGTAAAATTAATAACAAAAGTCATGAATAGTATTATTGATTATAATTAATTGAACGCAAACTTATTGAATAAAACTCTGTGTTGAGCCCATTATTGTTTTCTCTTTCCTTTAATAAGCAGTTGATTTATTTACTAAATGCTATCTTTCTTCGGAATCATAAATTTTGATTGATATGTTCAGTCATCTATTTTTGAGCTCAATATATTTATTTCTATCAAAATAAAAATTTTGAGACTAGAGTCAAACATTTACATACAGTTTCAAACACAACGTGTACTCTTGTTTTAACTATTAAAGGAGAGTCATAACATATATACTTTCTAGTATAACACATTTTTGCATTGCTTTTACATTGAATTTGTGTTGCAGTGAAAGTACATATTTTCGAAATATCTTCGAAACTAAATAAATCGAGTGTGTAGTGTATAATGATTGGGTTCTAGAGATAAAATCCGAATTATTAAAAAAGTTTAATGATATTTCATTCATTTTTTATATATTAAGTTTAGTTTTTCAATCAGAAAGTTAAAACTATTTGTATGTGAATTTGTTGAAGTCATGTATCATAACTTTTCTGTGATAAAAATTTCTTCATGTATTCTATAAAGTTATTTAATTCTCTGCCTTTAAAAATAAGAAATTGTAAAAAGATTTCATTATTCAGAAAACATGTGTATCAATACTTTAATTAATCTTAATTTGTAATCTTTGTTTTCAATCTCATTATTATTTAAATGAATTTTAAGCTATAGATTTGTTTTCTATATCTTGTATTTATTTGTGGAATACGAATAAACTTATTATTATTATTATTATTATTTTATCGTAATAACAAAATTAAATGATTCAATTACTAGTATTTGAATCACATTTTTTGGACCTTTTATTTCTCTTTACTTTTTGAGAAGTGTTTTCCTGAGAAACATCAAAATGATTTGTCTTTTACTACAAGTTCTTGTGTTGTTTTTATTTCAAGAAAACTCAAATTAATTTTACCAAATTTTTCAATTGAACGCTTACTCTTTTATGATACAAAATTAGAACTTAAAATGAGATCTTAATTTTATGTCATATCGGACTCTTATTTCCGAAAGCATCATAACTCTAATGTTCAATAGATTTTTTTGTGGACAAAATTCAATCTTTTTATTCTTTTTATGCAAATATTTAAAAACAAAGACAATGAATAGATTGCTTAAAATGAAAAAACAATAGATATTATATGAGGTTATAATTTAATTTCTGGCAGATTTGCATGCAATTGATTATGAAGAGTTGACAATAATTTACAATTTCTTTGTCGTAATCTTTGATTGAATTGTCAAAAGTATAGTAGTTATGGAGACAACCTTTGAATAGCAGACTATCATAGAATTAGATGACATGTTTTACGACTTCTTATAAAGTCTTCCTTAGGGATACAGATGTTAGAAAATAAGTTTACATTTGTAAAATAGTTAAAACTTGTTGAAAGGTATTACTTTTGAATTTGATTCCTTTAGAAATAGGGATTTTTATCATTCATTACTTGAGTGTTAAGGAGTCTTATCCCTTGACAATCAAAGAGAATCCTTGACATTTCGAGACCTTATTCAAAGACAAATAAGACTCAGACAAATTAAATACTAAAAAAGTTTAATGTACTATTTGTGCCAGAAGTTTGTCCGGTTCTTAACATATATACTTTCACTCAATACACCTTTTTTTGTGTACACA
>JAQFZT010001469.1:0-15066 GCA_034696325.1 Camisiidae sp.
AGTCAAAAAATAAATTCCATGCAATTGAACTCAATAGTCAATCTGATAAGACTTATAATTTTCGACTTATAATTATAATATACTGCTTGTCACAATTTGAATCTCTGAAAAAACTAATTACTTGTTATTATAACTTAACAGTCATTTTATAAATAAATCAAGTCAGTCATTGTCTCTATCAATGAAAGCATGTTTTATGAACAGTTATTAGAAAAAAGTTTATAAATAATAAAAGATTATAATTTCAAATATTAATAATTCAATTTAGTTAACATAAATATTTAAATCAAAACATGCTTTCATTGATAGAGACAATGAATTACTTTGATTTTTCAGGAATTATTTGAATAAAAAACTCAATGAACAAATATTTAAGATCTAATTATAAGAGATTGATATCTATTTAAAACTCTAAAATGATTTACTATTTTTCAAAATATCGCATCCATGAGCCAAGCAGTACTCAATTTTAATATTTGATGATTTTTTTTATCTTGAAATGAGTCTACAGACTGGATGAGTGTATGAAATCAAATTTGTTGCGATATTTTCAATAATCAATTAGTCTTTTAAATTGCTGTAACCAATAGAAAAAAATATTATAATTAGTTCAGTGCTGTTTCCAGACTTTAATTAATGTCTCTATTGAAACCCATCGTCTATTTTTTTAAAGACAATACTTGAATGACAAAATCATTTTTTCTCTATATTTAACAAAGTCAGAAAATTCCTGTAAATTCCTGTAATTCCTGAAAATTAACTCAAACTTGTGAGTAACTAAATTTTTTTTCAAAAAATCACCGCTAGATTGCCTGATGGGGAAAACTTTTGGCGTGTACTTATATTTATAAAATAATATGTTATTTATAATATAATAATATTATAATATGTCTTATTTCATACACTATAAAAAATGTTTGAATCCGTGTTCAGCAGAATTCGTGAGAAAAAATACTTAATTTATTTTTGAATAGAACTTTTCCATAATATAACTTTTGAGTAGCGCTAATGTTTTATTATTTATTTAGAAGTCTGATTAAATATGTGATGTTTTTCTAACTTATAATAAAATTGAATGTCTGGTGTTATCCTTGGTTTTGAAGCATAATCTAAAAATCTGTAATCCAATAACTCATTTTTCCACATTTATGAATTGGTTCAAATACTTATCTCATGGCCATAAACTGAATTCCATATAAACTAGTAAATGCTGTAGAGATTTGCACATAAAGATCAAGAATTTGCATATCAGGCTCGTTAAAATAAGATCTTAAATTAGAGCCAACTTAAAGCCAACAAATTTAAGAGTATATGAAGTTCCCAATAAATATCTAACTAAATGAATAGCTAAGTATTTAAGGTTAAGAAAAATGTGTTTCTAAACTTTAAAATAGATCAAACTTTCTGTAAACTTCAACTATTTATTCGCAATATTTTCTCACTTAACTTAGCTTTTAGAAAATTCAAAACTTCTCGCTTTGATTAAAATTATTTTATTCATCAATAATCAGTTCTAGAATAGGAAAACAAAACAATTATTCCGAATTAAACTTGTTTTCCGAAACAAATATTATATGCAAAGTATTTACTTAATAGATAAATATTCGTAAAACTATTGTATAAATAGATGAATGAATGAATAAATCAATATTTACAAAACAAACGAATGAATACTCACACGTAATCTGAGTTGAAAATAGATATCTAATGAAATTGAAGAGCAAAGAAAATAAATATTTTATAAGTTAATGAAAATTTAATATTATGGTCAAAGAATTTTGATGAAACTACCTTTGACTTTAATAGTTTTTGATAACCTACTTGTAGAAAACTTGTTGAATCTATTCTTAATTATACATTATTAAAATCCAAGACAAAGCAAACAAGTGTATAGAGTGTTTTATTAGAATAGCACTATTTCAAACTCTTATAACTTTTTCATTATCCAACCGATAATCACAAATTATACACCAAAATTGAAGATGCATATTCTAATTTTTATCATTTGTCGATATATTGGTCATTTTCTTCGATGTAGACATTTATTATTCGATCACTTTTCATGCATACAATCATTTATTATGCATAATATTACAGTCTAATCAAAATTGTCTATTTTTCTTCGCGTTTAACAAATAAATGTCAGCATCGAAAAAATGGTCGATATCTTGTCATTTAACAAAATTTTCATTATTTCTCTTTAATTTGATGCATAAAATGTTATTATTGGTTAAATAATAAAAAAGTAATAAGAGTTTGAAATAGTGTTATTTTATAAAAACACTCTACAGAGTACATTATATACATGTTATATTTTTCTAACTGATTAATATTCTTATTTGAATTTATTTTTGTGTTATAACATAGTTTGGAATGCAATACTTATTTGTAAAGCAGAACACCCAAAAAGATGTAAAACAGAGATAAATTGTTATTGATTATTTGTCAAACTCTAAAATTAAACTTGTAACTACATTTGAAGGGTTGTAAATGATATCACAAAATAATTGATAAAAAAACTTCAAATTAGTTAATAGAAATGTCAGCTCTAAGTAGAATTTGATATGTGTGGTCACATGCCATGTATCACTAAACCGTGATTCTGAAATATAATAGTTGATTATAAGTTTACTAGTTTTAGTGTTAGTTCAAGTTCTTGTTTAGCTTATAGTACCACCAGTTTAATTGCTTATGGAAACTAGTTTTTTCTATAGCATCTCCTTTGGGTGACTAATTAAGATTTGTTCTTCTGATTCACAAACTTAACCTTCTATTACAACATCGAGCACTTAATTTAAATCTTAAGTTAATCTTAAATTGTCAAAATTCATTTATATCATTGCTTTCATTAGTTAATTATGTTTAATACTCACAATTTTATTGAGTCTCAAGTACAGTATAATGTCCTTAATTTGTATATTCAATCAAAACTCATTATAATTCTCTAAACGTTTTATTTCTCACTATAAAGTTTGCTTTAATAATAGAGGAAAATAAACTTTTAAAGCATAAACTATTGTTTGGTGAACAACTTTTATATGAATGAATGATGCCATTCAAATAATTTGAGGTAAGTTTTGAGCTTTTAATTTGAAAAATTCAGTTTTGTGTGTATTTCTTTACAATTTATTCATTCTTTTGTAAGCATTAGTGATGTATCAGTAGTTTATTATATTTAATGATTAAGGTAAGTAAGATCGATACAAAAGATATACGGAGTGACACGAATTTACATAAAATAAAAACATTTTACAGTAGTGTTCGATCAATTTTTATACCTAAAAAAATTTATTTGAATGAAAAATTTCATAGTTCTGTTTAAATGAGCAAAGCATTATACCGTTATAGCAATAATTTACTAACTTATTCAATGTGAAGCCAATTATTTTTTAAAGAAAATTGTTTCATTGAGACGCGATTTAGATTATAAAAGAAATAATATTATAATTAACAATTTATGTATTTTTCTTATTGAAATATATTGTATGAGCCCATGAGAAAAAGTCACGTTTTCTCAAAGTATGTTTTAGTGAATTAATTGCTTTTCATTAATTGGTGGAAGCATAAGGTTCAAGTAAAGTAGAAAAATCTATAAGATGTATCAAATTAATTACTTTTCAAAGCATTTAGTTTTAATGTGCGATTCATTAGTCATTAAGCAAATATTAGGCAATATTTACAGGCTTCGAGTCGTCAACCGATATTCTTTTGCCATTTGATTTCAATTTTTCTTCAAATCAAATTCTATTTCTATTTGAAAAATCATTTTTATTTTAAAATATAGGATTTGAAAAGACTTCACTATTATTTATACTGATTTGGTTTGAAAAAGTACTAGAATTGACGCATGAAAAACGTGATTCTTTGAACTAAAGATCAACTTAAGGAAACTTTAATGTCTAAAGAAGAGGATATGAAAATCTACAAATCGGAATTGGGTGAAGATATTGATAAATCAAAGTTTGGTGACAAAAAAAGGACAACTATTATGTCTTCAATGAATAGTGAATCTGAAATGAAAAAATTAGCAAAATTTTCGTTTGTAGTGATAAACGAAGTAATGCATGTTTCGTATACAAAGCAGAAAGATTTGATAGTAAACGCATTCCATACTCACCCATATTTCAGTAAAATAGGACAGATTTGGCAAACATTGGAAAGAGGAGGTAAGTAAAGGTCAAAATCAGGTTAAATCCATTTATAGAAATAAAAAAGCATTTTTATTCTTGTTCAACAGTTAATTATCCTGTTATACATTATCTGCCGGTGAATAATGATAAGAAATGTGAAACTAACGAAAGCAATGGAGCGCTTGGAGAGGAGTTTACTGTATATCATGGCTTGTATGAGGAGATTCAGCGCATTCAACTTCCTGTGATCGCATGCAATATTAGAGTGGATTCGGGAACATCTTATAAGAGTGCATCTCAAACACCTCAAGTTTATTTTTCAAGTCATGCTTATATATTTCTTGGATTTAAAACTCTTGACACAACATTTAATAGTGTTTTGGAAGAGAGTTGGAAAGACTGGACCGGAGCGAGAAGTCTGTATTTGAATCTGTCCAGTGATTTTGGACTTTCAAAAATATGTTTCTTCAGAAGAATATTACCGAATGAATTGAATACTTTCATGTATATATTGATAGCACACGTGACTAACATTCATGATAAAAATAGAATAATGTTACTCGACTTCGTTTCGAGGTTTCGATTACAACGTTTGTGCGGATACTTAACAGTTTACAGCCATTTTTCAGATTCTTCAGAATCGAGACCTAACTCAATGTCGTCAAGCTTTGATTCTTCAGAGTCCCAATCAGTATTAGAAGTTGTAAAACAAGAGATAACAAACCATCAATATTTACCATCAATAACACCGATTGATATTTAATCCAATTTTCATAATACATATCAATAATTGACTTCTCACTCAATACATGAGTTTTATTCAAATTTACTCGATTACATATCAACTGAATTGTATAATTATTAAAGAGTACAAAAAAATTTGAACACAGTATTAAATATTCTATATATTAAATAAATATTTAAAAAAATTATAATAAATTATTGTAAAGTATAATATAATCTAATAAAATGAGTCCTTAATGTCATATTAATCAATTTAAGAAGATTAATACTCATCATAAGCTACCGATTAAGTTGAATTTCTTTAGTTTTTCAGGTAAATTGTCTTTATATAAAACTGGATCAGCCCTAAGGAGAAAAACTCAAATTACTATCGATTTGAGAAAAAAGTTAATTTAAAAACAAACCTGAATTCCACTGCTCTCAATGGCATAGTTTTATATATCGAAGCAAAACGATTAATACATTCCGACCTTGCATTAAGATGTTGAACCACATCAGCCGAAAGCATTTCAATGTTTGTACACTCCGGACATTTGAACTTTTTTCGAGGCGTAACTTTAATCGGAGATTTTCCCGTTACGTTCGAAACCTTTCCGTTATTAATTCAAAAATTTAATAAAAAATAACAATCAGAAGCAAATTATCAATTAATCTTTTAAATTAGTTTATATTAAATAATTACCAAAAAATTCATAGCAATGTCTTCACAATTCATTTGTTGGTCAACCCATAATTTGATCTCTTTTGGCATTATATTTGTGTATAAATGATTGTAATACTGAAGGAAATCAATGGAATTAAGTTCGGAATGGAATTGGAATTGGAATCGAATAGATTGCAAACAAAATGACATACTTTGTGATAAAAGGCGGCTCCGGTCAGAACCATAGATACATCATTAGTCCATTCGGACTCATACTTCCATTTGGATGTAATGTTATCCCAATGATGAACACGTGAAGGGAAGCCAACGATTCTATCAGGAAATTCTTTCCAAACCTGATAACCGAATTCAAGTTCATCGGGAGTTAACATAACAATATCGTCATCGATGGCAAGAATAGCATCCGTTCCAATTGATTCATAGGGAAAGAAACGATTACTTAATTTATTTTCTTTAGTGACTATCACTTGGAGAGGAACATGAATTTGAGGCCAATTTTTGAGTTGTGGCGGACTTTTTAGTTGATTGTTCCAAATGACTAGTACTTTGACACAACTCGAAGCCTTTACAACACTTTCAATGACTTCGTAAAGACTCTCTAATCTATCATAAGTTAGAACAACAGCAGTAAAACCTATTGATTGTCGCGATGAAAGTTTAGGACTTATTAATGCATATTCTTTATACAGTGAGGAAGAGTGAGCTTTATTCCAATCTTCGGCCGGTTTTGCAGTGTTTGGAAATATGCGTTCGTTTATTATTGCGAGTGTTGTCAATGCTATTGCTTTCATTGAACTGAAATATCTTTTCCATATAAATACTGTTTGTTCACGCATTTCAATGATTTTCTTTTGTGAAATGCCTTTTAAAATATCAAACAAATCATTCAACGAGTGCTCCCATATTCTTATCGAAAATCTTTTCCAATCAATTTTTTCATCAAACGGCAGAACATAATTATCAACAATTATTATAGGAATACATCCGGACATCAATGAATCACTAAGAATGGGATTACCTAAAAATGCAGTCTTCATAATAAGACAAAATGTTGATTCTGTTAGAATATCCGGATAATTGACTTCAAGTTTTCTTTCATTACTACACATTTTGATTTGAGTGTTATTCGTTTGATGGCTTTGAGAGCATTGATTTTGCAAAACAATCATATCATTGAAATGTTGAGACTGAAGTCGAGTCAATATTTGTTTAGCTGTATGACTGACCGAATCGTATTGAGCGCATACTACAAGCCATTTTCGCTTTTTGGCCAAAATTGAGTTTTCATTAAGTTTTTTATAGTGATTCTCATCACTAAATATACTAAACACAGGAATCGGAATATCAAAAGTGGGCCTATAAGTCCATGAATCGAATCCACCGCCAGCTATGAGGGCATTACCGATATTCACATCGAGTCTAGTGCTATAGTCAGGAAAAGATCCGGAAATCATATTAAATATGAGGTGATTTGTGCCCTTTTGATTCCAATGAGAAAGTGATGACAGTATTTGTGACGTTTCTTCTAATCTCACATTGAATTGATTGAGAAAATCTATATTTGGTATAAAAAGACACGCATTCATCGGATTTGAAGTATAATACGGACTATCAATTATTGCTTTTAATAAATCCCAGAATTCTTGCGAAACAGGACTAGAAATTGGTCTCCGATTTGAGTCAATGTAATTAATTGAAGGATAAATATAAACACTTATCAACTCTTCATTAAAATTGATCCCATTCTCACGATTACCACAACGATAGACATCAAAGCAGTTGAAATGATTACATGAGTCATTGGTTGGTATCGATTGAGGAAATGAGTCCTCAATTAATGATTGAACTGAAGAATGAGAATCACGTAATACTAAATATTTTGATTCTTCTAATGATAAATGAAATGTTGATTCTCTTAATTCAGATGAAAGTGTTGTCACATTTGATGAGGAAAACGATGTCAACCAAAACAATATTATATAAAGTGTTGATATTATTAAACAAATTAAAAAAATTAATACTAATATTTTTATATAAAAAGGATTTGAATTAAATATAAATAGAAATGAATTCAAATTATTGTAATCTTTTGACGATTTCTTAATATTTGTCTTAATATTTGTCTTTATCTTAATATTACTGTTGTTTTCATCGTTTCTATTGTCTAAACGGTAGTAAACGTTTACCATTTTATTAACTATTGTTAACTATTAATTCTCATATTAGTTATAAATACTATTTAATTATTTATTAAATTATTATTAAGTTTATTAATAATAATAAATTGATAGTCTATTTTTGAAGTGCATTTTTGTAAACATTCAATTTCTTCACTATTTATTTATTAGATATAAAAAACCCTAAAATTCAATACCATTACATTCACTGATAATTCCCTGAAATGCGAAGCAATTCCACTATAATTGTGGATTTATTAGGGATTTATTAGAGATTTATTAGGGATTTTTCTTTATGTTTTGCAGGCCTTTAAATAAACACGTGTTTCAAACCAAATATCATTTTACAAGTTTTATATCGTTTTAATTATTTGTTAAATAGATTTATTGATAATAATGAGTAAAATAAATTTTATTCCATGTGTTTATTGGATCAAAAGAGGTGTCTCTAAAGAAACTCCAGATAAGATTGAATTAACAAAAGAAGACTTGAAGCGTTTGATAGAAGAGGCAAAACATAACATCACTTCCAATGAAGAGTTTGTTTTGAAACTATTTTTTAAATTAATAAATCAATTCATATCTAATTAATATGTTTTGATTCGAAACTCTAAAAATATGTTTTTTGATTGAACTCATAGTTTATTTTGATATTTTTGATAGAAATGATGACGAAATGAGTGTTTCAGGAGATGAAAGCGATGACAATATTAATGATGAAAATGATGATAACATAATCAGTCGATACGATTTAGACAATTATGACGACGACAATGATGGAGAAGTTGGAGAGACTTCTTTAATGAATTTGGCGAATCTGACTGTCTTTGGCTCTAATGATGACGACCCATATCTTCAAAATGATGACAACGAAGATGTGAGTCTTAATTAACTCTTTGTTTCTCTTTATCATTACAATTATTGTCCATTAAATGGTTTGTTTCTAAGCAATGGCTCTGTTTTTCTTAAGTTTTGTTTTTAAGAGAATATTATAATTTATTTCAATATTTAAATGTATTTCTTCTCATTTTTTATGTTAAGGAAACTGAAGAAAATGAAAATTTTCGCATTAAAGCGACTGACAATTTAGTACTTGTAGGACATGTCGAAACTGATGCCTCTGTTCTTGAAGTTCACGGTATAAACATTTTTAAATTTAATAACTAATGTCAAGAAATAAAAGTTGATTAAAAGAGAATAGAATATATTGAAAAATATTAAGGTTGAAATATATTAAAAAATCTCTCTTTATTTCAATTAAATGTTATAATTTATAAAGATATAAATATGATTATAATTCTATTGAAACAAAGTTTGGTTTGAATTTGATTTTTCTGTTATTTCGAAATGTGAATCATTTAATTATTTAAGTTTATTGTTTGATATTTGATTAGTCTATAATGAAGAAGACGATAATTATGTTCATCACGATATTATTTTACCGGCTTATCCCATATGCTTTGAATGGCTTAACTATAGCGCTAATTCTCAAGAAAATGTCAATCATATAGCAGTGGGTGATATGTCTAAAGAGATATCAATTTGGGACATCGACACAGTCAACACTTTAGAACCTGTCAGTAAACTCATTGGTCACGAAGACTCTGTTCTGGATCTGTCATGGAATTCACTTCTTCGAAAAATGCTTGCGAGTGGATCTGCAGATAAATCTTGTTGTCTTTGGGACCTCCAAAATAGTAAAGTTATCACTCGTTTCTCAGATTTCAAAGATAACGTACAATCAGTGAAATTCCATCCGTTCGAAGCGCAAACTTTACTAATTGGTGACAGCAGTGGTGTTGTATCTATAGTTGACTGTCAAAGTGGAGCATTTAAGAAATGGAATGTTGGCAAATGTGAAATCGAAAAAGTCATTTGGAATCATTTTAATCCTTATTTATTTTTTTGCTCTGCATCTGATGGACACGTCTATAACTTTGATGTTCGTAATAATAAAAAAGCAATTTATTCTATTAAAGCCCATTCAGATTCTGTGACAGGTTTAGCTTTAAGGTATTGCTATTCATAGATTGAATTTGAATTTGTATTTGTTTTTTATGTAAATGAAATTATATACTGTAGTTCTTCATGTAATGGATGCCTAATAACTGCATCGACTGATAAATTAGTTAAAGTTTGGGACGTAGACGACAAACACGCAGAGTTTATAACAGAGTTTTCCAATTTGAACGTGGGATCGATTTTAAGTTTGAGCGCAAACCCGGACTTACCTTTTTTGGTTTCCATCGGAGGCGATAATAATAAAAGTGAAAACTTCAAAATAATTGATATTTCAATGTCTAAAAGAGGTAAATATATTAATTTATTAGTGAGAAATCAATTATTGAGTTTACATTCATGTAATAATGGGATATTTTATACATTACAGTAATGTCACATTTCATGCCACGACTTAATAAAACCAATGTTCAAAATGATACGCAAACAAGTAGTTAAACATTTGTAATGAAAGAATCATGTGTTTGTTTTGTTTATTTTATAAATTAATAAAAGCATGTGAAGACAATATGTGGACATTTTTTAACGATTAGTTGAAAAGGTAATAATTAAATCACAGTTTAGTTACAATTGGCTTAATCTTAAATATTTGTATTATATATCAGATTAATATAATTTATGCCACTTTAAGATTTGTTTTCTGGGCTGTTGTTTCAATTCAGTCCAAAACTCTTTCCCAATAATGAAGTGACCGATATGTCTGTCCTTTCGTGAATCATTATTCCCATCTGTAGTTCCGGGTGTTTCAGGCGATGACGGAGACGGAGAGTTCTCTAGTTTTGATGATAAGACAAACATAAAGGCTGTGTCTTCACTGTTAGACGACATGAGATCAAAGGTAAGAGTTTCACTGTCGCCCCAAATCATCTTTTGACTGGTGGCCGTCTTCTTCTTTTTAGTTAGTTTTCCATTAATGAACATCAAAACACGAATAAAATAGCCTTTAGTTATTTCAAATATATTGTGATTAATTGAAGCTTTGATTTCATTGATTAAATGTTATGAATTTTTATTACTCACAAATAATATTTGAAGTTGAATTATGAATTGTATGATTAACTGTTGCCTTAACGATAGAGACAGTGACACGTTTGGATGTCGGTAAATAGCATAAGCCGATTAATAACTCTCCTTTTGACTGATTAAATAAGTGAGAATAACATTTAATTCAATTCGTAAGGTTAGGCATTCGTATTGTGAAAGTACAGGTACACTATATGTGCTGGTAATGCAACCCTAAAATCAATAATATCTTTACTTTGCTTTTGTCAACAATAAAATTAGTATTTCTAGTGAAACCCATTCTTTTTGTATAACTGAAAATCACTTGAATGGCTGTATAACTGACCTATACGTTATGTAAACATGAATTTGAAAGCTATACTCAAGTGAACCTAATGTTAATTCAACGAAATACAGTTATTTTATATGATATATTTAAGTACACAAATAAATCATTAAAAATCCAAGTTTAACTAGACATTAAAGGTTAACTCATGATAATAATTATTAAGAAAAAAGTCATTCTTGTTTTTTCGGCTCTTGTGTACTGTCTCTTCTCAGTACACGATTATTGAGAAAAAGCATAAAATAAATTAAAAAAACTTAATTCAAAGTTCTATTTAGAAAGTCTAAAAAACTGGTTGAGAGTAATTATTGATTGATTATATGCCGGTCATTAAGTATTGAATGAAAGGCAAGAATAAAAGGCCTATAAATGGCCTTATCTGACTGGTTGAGTATTCCATAATTCTGGTTAAACATTCTTCACACAGAACTAACTAACTGTTGTACTTATGAAGAACTGAAAAGTTGCGTAAGTTTATTGCAATGTTTACATTAAAGATATCATTAACTGACTGTTGTTGTAATTTAAAGCAGTGGAAAAGTGTTTACTTACCTCTTTAGAGTAGCACAAGTTATACATTTTCATCTCATTATTTGTTGTGTTCTCGAGTTTTTTCAATGTAATTGTCACTTCACCCAAACAAATATCATTAGCATAACGCTCGTCATCATAGACTTTAAGCTTCAAAAGGCCGTCTTTCAGTATGCTTTTTGGCAAGTCTTGTGACTTGAACTGCTCATTGAACACAGGATTAAGGCATCGCTTAGCTGTCGTCGTTCGGAATAATTCGCTTGGAATGGCTTTAATAAAATTAATTTAAGATATACTGTAATAAATACCACAATTAAGTTATGTTCTTAATTGCAATAACTATTTATGATGTTCTTTCTTAAACTCTTATCACAAAATCTAATCGAAAATTGATTGAATGGTCAACAATTAAATTCTTAAATCTCCTCAAATAAGGCAAATGTTAGTAAATTATTTTTTCGTAGTGTAGCCTAAATGGAGGTTCGGATCTATAATAACTAAATAATGAAAAATACTAGTATTGGTAGAAAAATAGATACCTTTATTCATCAGACTTTTACGTCTATTTCTCAATCCCAATAAAACAATGGACACATAACATGAAGGGTCGACCAAATACTCTCTTTGCTGAAGATCGAGAACTTCTATAATATTGACTTTTATTTGAATACTACTATTCGAAACTATTTCATAGCTCGCCTCCAGTTTTATTTTTCCAGAATTTTGTTGAAGAGCTGCTGATTCAGAAGCAGTGGAACATTTCTTGGTCTTATTTTTATCGATTAATACCGACAAATCATTTGTTCTGTAGATTTTTTGTTTAGATCCAATTTCATTGTTAGCTCCATAATGTGGCACAACTGACAGCTGGAAGTGTTTCGATTCTTGTGTTAGAAGTTTTGTTGGATAACAAATTTTAATGTCTTGTTTCTTCTGGGATTTGAAAAACCACTTGTGGAACCAACAAATAGGCGAAACAACACAAATAGTGATTAATACGCTCAACAAGAATAAAGAGGAAGCGAATATCAGAATAAATAATTTCTCGTTTTCAGTTAAGAAAAACACCATAATTGTAGGTTTCAATAATGGATTATGACATTATCGGGTTAGTATCTCTATGACAGCCTTTCAGTACCTGAAATAAATTACGGATTCTAAATAACATCAATTGATTATACAATACAGTACAGGTTTTTAATATAGAACAGTATTATAAACCGTGACAAACTATATAACACCTGCATTTATTTTTTGTACAGTGCATGGCGTTTCAATCACTTTGATAGCCCACATGAGTCTCAACACCAGCTATTTTTTCATATCATTCATTTCATACTATAGATAATTCAGAGAAATTGCAAAATCTTCCTGAAACTTATCTGAGAACCAAGTTATATGACTACATATTCAATGCATTCTCATAAAAACTGTGTTATGTGTGGCTTACTTATAGTGCTTCTCAATAGCCTAATAATATGTATAGTAATCATGAAAGCCATGATACTAGTAATACTCGAGTTTACAACATCATAAATTTTATCGAATCAAAATCCTAATAAGCGCTAAATTTATTCAAAAAATAGATTTAAACAGTTATTTTGAATTTCATTAAGCAAGATAATGGCTTTATTGCATCATTATCTCATAGAATAAGATTCAATTCAAGTTGTCTCTGAAATTATGTTAATTTAATGACACTTTTATTAACATGAAAATACATTAAGCTTTTTCTCAGTTAATTATACAGAAAAGAAAAGAAAGAGGAATTTAAGCCAATGTCATAGAAAATTCCAAAAATCACCCCATTTATTATTCAGTTAATTTAAAACTAGTGTTTTTGAAGCTTAAAACTAATTAAAATTTTGAGAGCATTTACAAAAATTGATTGCCTGTTTGGTAATTCAGAATAACTTATCATATATTTTACAATCTATGAATCAATCTATAAAGCAATATATTATGAATAAGTTTACGACAAAAATTAGTCAATAGTATTCACACAAATATGTAAAAGTTGTGAAAAGAAAATATATTCTTACCAATTGAATGTATTGAGAATTATATCTTCGGAATAAGATTATGAGACTCTGTTTTGGTTTGAATTGTATTGTTGTGAACATTAGGTTTGTTATGAATTGGAAACTGGCAGTACTATAACCTTTAACTGCGTATCAACAGTTTGAATTGTTGTGAGGCTTATTTCCAAGTAATGCCACTTTATTTTCGCCTACAGATCACATATAGTACATAATCTTTCATTTGGAAGCACTACCGTTGGATCAATTACTATATCGCATCTGCGTATTTGTATACTATGTTTCATTCTTGTACACAAAAACTCTTATTTCAATCTTTCGAATCCTTGCCATAGCAACCATTCCAACTTTTTTGATGATTTCGTTCTAGAAAAACACCATTATTTAAAGTACGGTATTTTACATCCCATTATAACGCATGTCAGTTCAAGATTAGTCTATAAGCAAAGCCTCAATTGTTATTCTATACCCAAATTTATATAACTCGTCTATAAAATTATATAACAGTTAAATCTAATCACTTGTTACAATTATTAACGTAATCAAACTCTTAAAACACTATTTCCATGACTACCAGTAATACTATTTTAATTTTTCTGTGTTTGGTCTTAAACATGAAATTCTATCTGAAGAGATTAACCTCATTGTCCTTAATATGTGTGAATTTCTATTTTAACTTTAAAATCAATATAATTCGAAAGATAATTAACTTTAATTCAAGTTTTTAAACATAAACTAAATATAAATTCGTTTTGAGGATATGTTATGAAACCAAAGACCTAATAAAGATTTGTTGAGCTAAAAATAAGCTAAAATATATAGTTAAGTCCAAATAGAAAGCGTACAGTAAATATGATATGTCAAAATATCTGTACATTTGCGTGTATATACTGTACTATATTTTCGTGCAAAACAATAAAGTCATATACGGTCAAAACCAAAATACCATGAATGTCAACTCAATAGTCAATTTGATAAGACTTATAAATTTGTAAAATACTATTTATCACAGTTTGAATCTCACAAAAAACTTCAGAATAGCTTATAAGTCATTCTATGTTTTGATGAAAGTCAGTCATTGTCTCTCAAAATGAAAGCATGTTTTGATTTTTATATTTATTTGAAATTATAATTATTTATAATTTATAAATATTTGAATCAAAACATGCTTTCATTTATAGAGACAATGAATGACTTCATTTATTTTGGTTTTGACTGTACTTGAGTTCGAGTAGAAATTATTTCTCATTAATAAAGATTCAAATTCTTTAAATCAAAAGATAAAAATTACTCTGAAGTTGAAAATAGGTTGAACTTAACATATCTTTAAAATATATTTCTCTTTCAATTTTAGCATCGTATCAATACTTTTTCAGGTAGTCGTACAAATGCGATAAAAAGTTATAGTTTCAGT